>PVKA01018079.1:0-30225 GCA_004027165.1 Ctenomys sociabilis | reverse complement strand
CAAATTCCCAATTTTACATCTGCTTAGCTATACAGTAACAATGCTTGCCCTTATTGTCTAAAATGCAAACCCATTAATTACAAAAGTTTATCAATTGCTAAATCTCATTACCCATTATTAGTGTATTACTGTAAAAACAAAACTACAACTGCCTTAACCACATAATTTCCCTTGGGTAATAATATTGATAGGTGCTAACAGAACTACTACACCAAAGCTCTACACCAAAGGTCAGAGGACAGTGCTATAGAAAATGACAAAGAAAAGGGGAAAAATGCATTCTCAGGTCCCGAGACTACACAGAATAAATTCAGGAGACAATAGCATTGAAGAAATTTGAAGCCACATTCCTGAAATTTCTGAAATAATAGCATCTGAAGTAAAGAAACAACCAGAGAAAGGCATAGAGAAGATCAGATAAGAAATAATCTCCCAAGCAAAAAAAGAAATGATAAATATAATGAAAGAATTACTAAATGTTTCTAAAGTAGACACTGATAAAAAAAAATAGAGCAGAATAGAAAAAATGATGAAATCCTTCAATGGGCAATATATGAAAGAAATAGAATGCATGAAGCAGATTCAAGGATATACATGAAATTAAAACCTCAATCCCAAGCTGGCAAAACCATTTGAATGAAACTGAAGATAGTCTTACAGACCTTGAAGACACTGTGGCAGCTAGTGAAAAGGTAAGAAAAGATCTCTTAAAAACGACTAGAGTGCAGGAAATAATAATTCAATAGCTGCAAGACAATGCAAAGGTGTACTAATAGACATCAATGAGAAAGGAGTCAGCACAAACAATATAAAAGGAATAAAGGCAAAAATGACAGCAAAGCCACCAGTATGGGGGAACAATCTGGCAGCCACTAACGGCAGCATATAGAGCTCCAAATAACATCAACCCAATTAAAACCACACCTAGATGTGATAATCTCTCTCTCTCTCTGTCTCTCTCTCACTCAGTGATGGTACCAGAGATTGAACTCAAGACCTTGTGCTTGCTAGGCAAGCATTTATTCTACTGAGCTATCTCTCTGAACCCTACACATATAATCGTCAAGATCCCAGAAATTCAACACAAGAACAGTATACTAAAAAGCAGCTAGAGAAAAGAAGCAGATCATATTTAAAGGAAAACGCTTCAGAATAACAGCATCTTTCTCTTCACAAACCATTAAGTCAAGAAGAGCATGGAGCAAAGTTCTTCAGGTCCTGCAAGAAGACAAATTCCAATTCAGATTTATATACCCTCTCTTTCAAGTTTAATGGGAAAGTAAAATATTTCCATGACAAAGAACAACTAAAGGATTTTGTAACAAAGCCAACCCTACACACACTACCAAAAGATATTCTAGAGAGGGACCAAAATGACCACAACTCCATGAATGAGAAGAAAAACAATCTACCAAATAGGGCAAATATTTAACACAAGAGAAAAACAGGAAACCAACAGCAGGTTAGTAGCATGTGAAACATAAGTCAATGCATCTCAGTTATTACTATCAATGTAAATGGACTCAGTTCACCAATTAAAAGAAGTAGCCTGGCAGAGTAGATTAGGAAGCAAAAGCCAACAATATGCTGCATACAAGAAACACACTTTGCTTTGGCAGAGTGCAATGACCAGGGTTCCATCCCAGCGTGCCATGACAGCCCCACCCAAGGGGCACTCTGAGACAGCAATTGAAACTGGGCGGGGTGATGCCTGCCTATAATCCCAGCACTTGGGTGGTTCAAAACAGGAGAATCATTCTGAGTCCAATCTATGTAGTGAGACCCCCCTGGAGACCCTATAGACCTTGTCCTAAATACAGAAGAAAAAAAAACATAAAAAATAAGAAACACACTTAACTCATAAAGAAATTCACAGGCTGAAAGTAATAGATGAAGAATGATACTACATGCCACAGGACCTCGGAAAAAAAGCAGGGCTACCAGTCCTGTTTGCGGACAGTCTGAATTTCAACCAAGAGTGATCAAATAAAATAAAGAAGGCCACTACATACTGGTTAGGGAAAAGATACGAGAGGAAGAGGTAAAAGTCAAAAATGTATCAGTAAAATTCTTTTAACAGAATTCTAGTATTTTGTCAGCAGAATTGGAACCACGAATAACATTGAAATTTTCTCTTGAATATACAATAACTTGATTCACAGATGATTCAAAGCTCTCTGGGAACACATTTACTTTTATTCACAGGGTTTACGAATCAGTATTATATCATCTATTTTGTAATTCTGAATTTCAAACATAATCATTGGTATTAATATTAGGTGTGCAATCATGTAATAGAGCATAAATGTTTAAATAAGCAGTTATGGAACTCTTGCCAGCAGGAGCTTTCCAGTACTGTACAAAAGAGAAGCACTCCACATTACTGTAGAGTATTTTTTGTTCCAAATATCACCTGTGTGTACACTATGAAAATACTAATAAATGTGCAAGGAACATGACAAAAAATGTGGGTGCGCCGAACACGGGAGCATGGTACTATATAGGACAAATATTAATGGATATGAAAAATCTAATAGCTGATTCCACGATCTTAACAGGAGACTCGAACCTACCCTCATCCATAAAGGACAGCTCAAGCAGACAAAGAAATTAGCAAAGCGGAAGCAGAACTAAACCAGCCTTCTGATCAAATGCACTTAGAGGCCATGTCAGAGTGTTCGACCCAACAACACCTGAATACACTTTCTTTTCAGCTGCACTCGGGACGTTTTCCAGGGGCAAAGCCATACATTTATATGTACAAAATGGGTAAGGCAATGAATGATCTTGAGACTCGTCAGAAGAGTTTCGAAGCTAACAGTTAATTGGTAGGATTCTCACCCTGACTAACTATATATGCTGATACCTGTGAACTAAGCCACTGCACTGAAGATGGCAATGTGTAATATCGCAGGATCATGCTCAGCGCGCCTGTCATTCTGGATTCTGCATCTGTGCTGCTTGTCATGACACACCGGTGGCTGCAGGCCTGTCTGTCAGGTAGGTGTTTGTTTAAAGAGGAAGGGGGTGAATGACGGCAAGAGACAGGAAAAGGGGTGTTGCGGGACTGTCCTGCTACAATGCTGTATATGGTTTGTTTTTTGTTTTTGTTTTATTGAAATACAAATATCAATGAGACAGTTTTAAGATACCTTGACAAGTATGGTTTGATTTCTAAACTTTTGTGTAAAAATGCAATTGTTTATGCCTATGTTTTAAATATATTTTAACTTTTAAATTTTTTCCTTCATATTCTACAGGGACTTAAAGTTTAACATATCAATACTTGATGAAAAATATGTGTTCTATGGTAAGCCTAAGATGTTTGATATTCAGACAGATAGTGAGGTTAAGCTCAACAGCCTAGGTTGTAGGGTAATAACAATAAGCTTCTCTTCTGAAGGGTTAACAACCTAAGTTTGTAGACCAGAAATTAGAGAAAAAGAAGGATTGCAAAGACAGCCAACATTTTGGTCCTAGCTTTCAAGGTCAGTGAAGGCTCAGGACGTAGGAGAACCTGTACTATAACATCAGGTAACTCAGTTGTGTCTCAGGTTTTCTGATCAAGGAGATTACAGGACCACAGAGGAAAGTGATTGATGATGCAGAATGTGCCTAAGGAGAGTTGCATGGCGAGAAAACATCCTCTCAGGCTTTCACAGAGAGCAAATTGGCCAAGCAATGGCTATGATTCATCCACATGACTGACACTGACAAAGGATCTAAAAACTGCGGTACAAGCCTGGCGTGGTGGTGCATGCCTGTAATCCCAGCACTCAGGAGGCTGAGGCAGGAGGATTATTGTTAGTTCGAGACCAGCCTGAGCTACAAAATGAGCTTAAGGCCAGCCTGAACTGCATAGTGAGACCCTGTCTCAAAAAGACAAAAAATAAATAAATAAATAAAAACTGCGGTACAGGGTTGCAAAATAAATCCTGAGGAGATTTTACTGACCTTATCTGATACAAAAGTTACATTTCTTGTTATATAGCTCTTGCTTCATCTTGGTCTTAACCATCCAGCAGAAAAGTATTAAAACAAGGTATAAAAAGTAAAGCCATATTCATGTGCTGAGCTGTAGAAGGTTCAAGTCAACAACTTCTGGCATTGCCAGTCTTACAGAAAACGCACTACTATTATGAACTACTGGACTATTTTGGAATATTTTACTGAATTCACACACCTATAATATTCAAATGACAAAACAACAAAAATGGGGACACAAATGAACAACTATTTTGTATCTGTACATTCACCAGTACCTACTTTGAAAATCTGTACTCTTACAGATTGAAGACATAGAAGAAATGGAAAAATTCCTAGAAAGTTACAAATCATCAAAACTAAATCAAGAAGAACTCTCAATAACCCAGTATCATTCAATGAAATTGAAAATGTAATCAAAAACGTATTGGCAAACAAAAGCCCATGTCCTTACGGTTTCACAGCTGAATTCTACAAGAAATTTTCAAAATATTTAATGTCAATTCTTCTCAGACTCTTCAATGAAATCAAAATTTAAGCAGTTTCACCATACTCACCGTTCCTGGAGGAATGGAGGAATATTACTCCAATATCAAAACCAGAAAATGACAAAACCAAAAAACAGAACTCTGTGCCAATCTCCCAAACATAGGTGAAAAAAAAATCCTCAATAAAATACTAGTAAACAAAATGCATAAAATTATCACAAAGTTTTTACAACATAAATAAATGGAATTCATTCCAGGCATGCAGGAAGGGTTTAATATATAAATATCAATCAGTGTAATATACCACAACAGAGCCAAAGACAAAAATCACATGATCATCTCAATGCATGCAGAAGACATTTTCTAAAAAGTCCAACACAATTCTTGTAATAAAAGCCCTACATAAAATCAGAATACATGCTCATTACCCCAATCTGATAAAAGCTATCTACAATAAACCAACAAACAACATCATACTAAATGGACAAAAACTTAAGTCCTTCACTTTACAAACAGGAACAAGACATAGATATCCACTATATCCATTCCTATTCAATATAGTTATGGAAGCATTAGCAGGAGCAATTAGAGAGAGAGAAATAAGACGAATAATGACTGGCAAGCAAGAAGTGAACGTCACTATTTGTGGATGAGATGATACTCTACATAAAAACCCCAAAACTCCACCAAAAGACTTGTAGATTTAATAACCAAACTCAATAGTGTGGCAGAATGCAAAGTCAATACTCAAAAATCAATAGCCTGAAACGCTGTACTGCAGTTTGTAGATCCTTTGTCAGTGTCAGCCATGTGGATGAGTCACGGCCATTGCTTGGCCAATTTGCTCTCTGTGAAAGCCTGAGAGAGTGTTTTCTCTCTATGTGACTCTTGTCTGGCACACTATACATCATCAATCACTTTCCTCTGTGGCCCCATAATCTCCTTGATCAGAAAATTGGTATCTTGAGGGGATTTGACTGATCTTGTCTGATACAAAGTTACATTTCTTATTATATAGGTCTTCCTTTATCTTGGTCTTAACCATCCAGCAGAAAAGTATAAAACCATATACAAAGTAAAGCCATATTAATATGCTGAGCTGTAAAAGGCTCAAGTCAACAACTTCTGACATGGCCAGTCCTACAGATAACCCACTACTGTTATGGACTACTGGACTATATTGGAATATTTTGCTGAATTCATCCACCTACAATATTTAAATGATAATTCAATACTTATATCTGACAAAACTAAACAAAAAAGGGGATACAAATGAAGGACCATTTTGTATCTGTATATTTAAAACAGGATAGATGTACAGCTACTTTCTCTTAATTCAATGAAAAGAAAGATTGATACTAATAGTGTTTGGATGTGATATCATGTCTGCATCTTGTACTATGAATAACCAATATGAAGACAACAATATGTAATGTATTGATTATTGAAACTGTCCTACTAATCAGTTTTTAAACTGTATCATTGCTATTTGTTTTTCAATAAAATCATTTTTTAAAAATCAATAGCATTTCTGTACAAGAATGACAAACTCATGGAGAGAAATAAAGGAAAAAACACCTCACAATAGCATTCAAGAAAGGAAATGAAAAGGAATAAATCAAACAAAGGAAACAATAGATCTATATGATAAGAATTATAGTATTCTGAAAAAGGAGACCAAAGAGGATATCAGCAAATGGAAAGATATCCCTTGCTCCTAGACAGAAAGAACCAACATTGTGAAAACGTCCTTACTCCCAAAGCTGTTAGACAGATTTAATGTAATATGCATCAAAATACCATTAGTATACCTCACCAAACCTGAGAAAACACTACTGAAATTCATTCAGAACAGCAAGAGTCCTAGCATAGAAAAAACAAAGAGAAGGCAGGAGGTATCACTTCCCTGATTTAAAATTATACTACAAAGCTACCGTGCAAAAATCAGTATGGTGCTGATAAAAATAAAGTTTTCAATATTAAAACAAAAGCTATCTACTAGAAGAGAAACCAGGTAGAAAAATTGAAGGCTGAGATTTCATGAACAAAAACCAGTCTACCCTGGAAGTGTTCAGAGTCAACACCTGGGATCTCATGCTGTTGTAAAGTTTTTGCACAACAAAAGAAATCATCAACATTGTGAAAAGAGAACAAAGCAGGAAAAATATGAGGTCAACTGTCCTTCTGACAAAGGACTTCAGCCTAGAACATACATATAATCTGAAAAAAAAAAAATATCATCATCTGAGAAGACACCATAGAGCCTCCCGTCAGATAAAATGCCAGTAATTTCTGGGGCACTGAAGACATCCCTTCCCCCACCTCACTCCACCCATGTGCCTCCCAGTTCAAATGCTCATTTTAAGATTAGCTCTACCCTTCCTCCAAATCAGGTAGAGCAGAATCTTGCCATGTATATACTGAATGTTTGGATTTCTCTCGCTTTTGAAGATTTAAACATTTTGTTTCCTACATCCGCGCGTTGATTTCTTGTTAGGTACAGTTATAATCTGTGAATATATTTCTTTGTTAAACCATTTAAAATCTTTTATTTATTTATTTGGTACAGAGTCTCACTATGCAGCTAGGACTGATAGTAACCCTCCTGTCTCAGCCTCCCCCAGGGCTGGGATTATAGTTGTATGCCACCATGCCTGATTTTGGTGGCCAGCATGGCATGTGGTACTGGGGATTGAACCCAGGTCCTTGCGCTTGCCAGGCAGGTGCTTAGGCCACCAAGCTATCTCCCCAGACCTGTGAATATATTTCTTTATTTCCACTTACCTATAGCATTTGAGGGTAGCTTCAGTGTGGGACAATTCTGAACAAAACATCCAAGGAGCTTTTGTATCTCTGTGGAGAGCACATGACTCTCCTTGTTTCACAGCATGCACTGTGTGTCAGCAAGAGAAATGCCTAAAGAGTTCCTCTAGGCTCATTGCCTATTAGTTGGTATGCGTAAAACATGCACCAGCCTTTGAAGCCACCCTGATTCAGTACACTTTGTTAGCGCTGTAACTTGACTGAAAAGAATCCTCCTAAGTCACTGAAGCTGTTCTTCACTAAGTGTTATTTCCCTGGGTGTTGTGGGAGAAATTGTTTTCTTTATAATCCAGGACCCATTGGGGAAAATAGCCTTTTACCACCTTCCCCTGATGCTCAGGGAAAGACATTTTTCTTTCCTAATAATGTGGCTGAATACCTACAACAGTAGCTATTCTAGCCAACTAAACAGGATGCCTCTCTTATCTTTAGATTTATAAAGCTTGTACGATCTGCCAGCCTACAGAAAGCAGCAGTCAGTATGTTAGAAAAACAAGCCACGCTGAGTGTGCTGGCATTTCCAACTGAACTCACCTATGCCAATTTACATGACTCCCCAGAGGTTTCATACAACTTGTATCGCAGCACCCAAGGAAGAGTTTAGGTGTGTAATGCCTTCCGTTGCCGTTGCTTTGACAGCTTTCAAGATTAATCATTATCCTTGCCCCCCCCAAAAAAAAAGACAGGGTCTCAAACCACTGGCCAATTTCAGCTGACAGCATGGTTCCATGGGGTGGCAATCTCTCCAGGCTGAAATCCCAGCTTCACTATTTGCCAGCTCTATAAGCTTGGGGCAAGAATGAAATCTTTCTGTGCTTGCATTTCTGAAAACTAAAATGAGGCTGGAACCATGGAGGGTGTAGAAGAGAAGAAAAGGAAGGTTCCTGCCAGAAACCCTTAAGAAAAAGTGAAGACATGTTGCAGAGTTGAAGATAAAGCACCCAAGAAGGAAGTTTGCCCAGAAGATGCTTTGCAAGGCAAGGAGGAAGCTCATCTATGAAAAATCCAGGCACTATCATAAGGAGTACAGACAGATGTGCAGAACTGAGATCCGAATGGCTAGGATGGCGAGAAAAGCTGGCAACTGCTGTGTCCCTGCAGAGCCCAAACTGGCATTTGTCATCTGGATCGGGGCTATCAATGGTGTGAGCCCAAAGGACCGCAAGGTGGTGCAGCTCCTTCGCCTCTGCCAAATCTTCAAGGGCACCTTCGTTGAGCTCAGCGAGGCCTCAGTGAACATGCTGAGAATTGCGGAGCCATACATTGCATGGGGGCACCCAAACCTGAAGTCAGAGAAGGAACTAATATACAAGCGTGGCTATGGCAAAATTAATAAGCGAATTGCCTTGATGGATAATTCACTGATTGCTCGATCTCTTGGTGAATATGGCATCATATGCACAGAAGATCTGATTCATGAGATCTATACTGTTGGAAAACACTTCAAAAAGGCAACTAACTTCCTGTGGCCGATCAAGTTATTATCTCCATGAGGTGGAATGAAGAAAAAGACCACCCATCTTGTGAAAGGTGGAGATGCTGGAAATAGGGAAGACAGATCAGCAGGCTTATCAGAAGGACGGACTAAAGTATCCCCCATGGTGCTTTTATGACTTTGTCAGTTAATAAAGTATCTGTTTCCAAATAGAAATGAAAAATAACTCAAAAATGACCTGCAGAACACCTATGACCTTGCAGAGAGCCCTCTGCAAGAGTACATCAGAGTATTTTAATCAGGAAATCACCGGCTTGCGGTAAGCATTAACAATACATTGATAATTGAGCCCCAGCTTCTACTCAGCAGAGAATACCATACGTGAGGTTGGACCTGAACACACCACAGCACCAAAGACTGGGGTGGTGTTCTTGAAATACTTTGTGGCTACTGCTGCAGGTGAGGCACCCGAGATAAAGTAGCGAGGTTTCACAGTTTGAGAATGACGTTTCTCCCTGCTGCAGCCCCCAAGCAAGAAGATGGGCCTGACATTTCTTGATGTCCCCCACATGACCACTGTGCTCTGTCAAATGCTCAATGCTCTTTTTAACCTCCGCCATGGCTGGTGCCCGCTTCCGAGTTTCTCTTCCGGCACTGATTAGATAGAAGTAAGATTAGATAGAGGGACACAGGGGCTGATAAACACAGCTGTAGTCCCCAGTAGTCCCCGGCATTCACCAGCAGACAGAGCTGAGGATGAGGGACTCCAAGGGACTGGTGACACAGCAGCGGGGCACCCTCAGTGAGACCCGGCAGGGACTCTGGGCGCTTCCACAGGACAGAGTACAGTCTCACTCAGGCTCTGCCCATGCAGAGGAGGGGCTGAACACCATAGCACCCATCGATATTCCTTTAAAGACCCTGGATTCCCCCACCTTTCTGTTTCCATAACTGCAAGTAGAGCAGGGAGAGGAGCTAAAGAGGCGTGGACCCCTATGCACATGTTCATGGGACCCTGGGGTGTTTGATGGTGACTGAAAACTTCTGAGTCTGGAAGACAGAGGGTGTAACTTGGGAATCCTGCATCCTAGAGGGGAAGTCTCAGCCAGGAGCTAAATAAATGGACTTTTAGGTCTAGGGAACTGCAAACTAGAAGCTGCGCTCCTGGTCCCCAAGAAGGACAAGGCTGTGGGTGGACTCTCCCCACGGCCAGGTTGAGAAAGTGTCTTTTTTTTTTTTTTTAGAAGGGAAAGAAATGATATTTTATTCCAAAATAGAAATTCAAAACATTGCTAATATATAGTAGTAAAGTTTAGCAGATACTACAGAAGCAATGGCATCGAATAAAATTGAAGAATGGCTGGAAACGACATTTACAAGATTTAGACTGAAGTAGAAAAATTTAATGACAAAAATGAAAAAGCATAATATTAAAAAAAGTAAAGGCAAAATCAGTTCAATAAAAGGTCAGAAGTTTGCTAGACAATAAAAGGTATTAAGGATGTATCAAAGGTCAAAATAATTGGAGGAAATAAGCAAAACATTTTAGGGATGCATTCAAGTAAACAAGAGTTAAACATACAGAAGATGCCAGGTCTGGTGAAATACAGTACAATCCTCTTTCAGGAAGATGAGACGAGAGGATCCCAAGTTTAAGTCTATCTTTCACTGAACCAGCCTGAACTACACAGTGAGACACTGTTTCAAAATTGTAAAAAGTAAGAGAAAAACAGACAAAAACAACAAAGAATACAGAAGATATAATAGTGCTGAAGTTCAGAGCAATAACAAGGAAATTAAAATTAGCACAGCAAAGCATCAAAAGGTGTCTTAGCTACTCTTCTCCCATTGCTGGTACGTATACCCGACTCCCAAAACGAAGGAAGGAAAGGTTTATTTACTTCACAGTAGTGGAGGCTTCAGTCCATATTCAGCTGGGTCCAGGCAGAGCAGCACAGAGCGGAAAGCGACCTTCCAGGGCGGTGGCAAAGAGCAAGAACCAAAACAGGAGGAGGAGCAGCAGCTCAAGCCGCCAGCTTCTCTTCCCTCCCAACAACTTCAGCACTGCTGAAAAGTCCAAGTCCCAAGTCTCCTCCAAGATCCAAAGCAGAGTCTTAACCATGAGCCCCCATTCAAATGAAAACTGACAGGCTTGCAACATTCAAAGGCACAAGATAAACATCACCGAAACAAAAGGTACACACAGCAGGATACAAATCATTGGGGCCAAAGCAAGTCCAAAATCCGGCAGGGCAGACATTAAGTCCTGCAGTTCCAAATGGGACATCGGAAGCAATCTGTGATGAGTAGTGAGCCCCAAAGGCCTTACATCGTTTCACCCCTGCAGTACCCATGATGGTAGCTCCCATGGTGTCTCTCTTATGTTGGCTTTGCTCCCTCCTTGCAGTTTCCCCTATACGATCCAAGTTCTTGGTTTTTCCAAACTTCTAGAGTTTCCACTGAATAAGCTTCTCTCTCAGAGCTTTGCATGCTGCCCTCTCGGGGGCACACTGCTTGGCCTCCCAGGCCTTCTTCTGAAGTTGAGGTGGAAGCCTTCTTAACCTCAGAGCTCCTGAATTCTGCATACACCAAAAACCATAACCACATGGGTGGTGCCAAGTCTGTTGCCAGCTGGAGCAGTAAGCAAACTTCCTTTTCTGTTGGCTGCGGGGGTCGAGTGCCTGGACCACTGAGCACTCTGACCCTGATTCCAAGGAACAAATTCTCCATGCCGGCACCATTCTGGAACCTGGTGTGCCCACAGCCACCATTCTGGAACATGGAGCTCAGTGGCTTTCCCCTCAAGGCAGAGTCCCTGACCTTTGCAGTTCTGAGGGTGAAAAAGGTGGAGACCTGCCTCCTCCTGTGATGCCCTCAGGCCATTCTTTCCAGTCTCAGGCTCCTTCCTGAGATCCTCTCAGCTCCATCTTTGCAGTCCACAGCTTTATTGGAGCTTCCTTTCTGGCCAAACTCACAGTGTTTTGGCCCAAACAGCTGGGCTCCTTGCTCTTCATTCTCAACATGAATCTGGCTAAAAGCCCCCAGTAACAACCAGGCCACTGCCCCAATATTTGGCTGCTTTGAAATATCTTTTGCCAGATTAACCAGCCCACCATGCTTCAACTCACTTTCAGGCAAAGTCTCTGGACATGAGCGAAATGCAGACAAAGCTCCCACCAAGCCATAACAGACGTTGTCCGGAGCCCAACAACCAATGCGGTCCTTCTTCCCATCAGAAACCTCCCCAGCCTGGTCTTAGCAGGCCGGCTTGTTATCAGATTCTGTCTTAGCTACTCTTCTCCCATTGCTGGAACAAATACCAAACACCCAAAATGAAGGAAGGAAAGGTTTATTTAGCTCACTGTTAGTGGAGGTTTCAGTCGATATTCAGCTGGGTCCAGGCAGAGCAGCACATAGCAGAAAGCAACCTTCCATGGTGGTGGTAAAGAGCAAGAACCCGAGAAAGTGTCTTTTTGTGTATATGTGTGTCGAACTGGGGATTGAACTCAGGCCCTTGGGCATGCCAGGGAAGCACTTATCCCACCAAGCTATCTCCCCAGCCCCGAGAAAATGTCTTTAGTTTACTGTAACAACCCTATGTTTCTGTCCTTTAGGGTGTCTGAGCCATTTCCAGGTCCTAGTGGTGCTGCAGCTGCTCTTCCTAATCCTCTTCACTGTGACACTGCTGGCAGCCTTTGTCCAAGGTCAGAGCAGGCTGAGGACTGGGGATACCTGGTACAACCTATCAACTGGAGTAACCAGGGCCGGCGGGGTGAGGTGAGGCTGAAGCAGGATTGGAACCCTCAGAGACTCCTATGAGCTTGTCAAGGTCACTCCAACATTTGGTGACAGGGGAGGGAGGAGGGGCAGGAGATGGTCCTGGCACAGCTGTCTTGCTGTCCAGCCTTCTATAGGAGTCAGGTTTCCTTCTCCTAGAACGAGATCAAACATCACATTGGCTTGCAAGGCAGAGGACCCCAGGATCTCAGTCTAGACCTTCACATACACTGCACTTATTTTTTTTTTCATGGCTAAAATCACATAGAAAATTTATCTTTTGTTGCATTGCACAGTGTTGTCTTCAAATTAGTTGTTCTATCATCTATGTTTTTTATTTTTCCCATAATTTTATTGGGAAACAAATAACAATGAGACAGTTTCAAATATGATTAGTAGGACAGTTTCAATAATTAATACATTGTATATTCTTGTCTTAGTGGTTATTCATTATACAAGATGCAGACATGATATCTTGTTCACAAACACTATTAGAAAAAAATCTTTCTATTCATTGAATTAAGAGAAAGTAGCTGTATGTCTATCCTAATGATTTTGAATATATAGGTACATTCGGTCGTTCATTTCTATCCCCTTTTTGTTTAGTTTCATCATTGAAATGATATAGGTGTGTGAATTCAGCAAAATATTCCAAAATAGTCCAATAGTCCATAATAGTAGTGCGTGTTCTGTAAGACTGGCAATGTCAGAAGTTGTTGACTTGAACCTTCTACAGCTCAGCATATTAATATGGCTTTATTTTTTATACCTCATTTTAATACTTTTCTTCTGGATGGTTAAGACCAAGATATAGAAAGACCTATATAACAAGAAATGTAACTTTGTATCAGATAAGGTCAGTCAAATCTCCTCAGGATTTATCCTACAACCCTGTACCGCAGTTTTTAGATCCTTTGTCAGTGTCAGTCATGTGGATGAATCACAGCCATTGCTTGGCCAATTTGCTCTCTGTGAAAGCCTGAGAGGATGTTTTCTCTCCATGTGACTCTCCTTAGGCACATTCTGCATCATCAATCACTTTCTTCTGTGGTCCTGTAATCTCCTTGATCAGAAAATCTGAGACACAACTGAGTTACCTGATGTTACAGCACAGGTTCTCCTATGTCCTGAGTCTTCACTGACCTTGAAAGCTAGGGCCAAAATGTTGGCTGTTCTTGCAGCCCTTCTTTTTCTCTAATTTCTGGTCTGCGAACTTAGGTTGTTAACCCTCCAGAAGAGAAGCTCATTGTCATTACCCTACAACCTAGGCTGTTGAGCTTAACCTCACTATCTGTCTGAGTATCAAACATCTTAGGCATAACATGGAACAGGTATTTTTCGTCAAGTATTGATATGTCAAACTTTAAGTCCCTACAGAATATGAAAAAAAAATAAAATACATTTTTAAAAATAGGAATAAATTACATATTTTTACACAGAAATTTAGAAATCTAACCATATACAGCATTGTAGCAAGACAGTCCTGCAGCACCCCTTTTCCTGCATCCTGCCTTCATTCACCACCCCCTCCTTTTTAAACAAATATGTATCTGAGAGACAGCATGGCAGCGACCAGCATGTCATGACAATCTGCGCTGCCCTTGGGATAACTGTGGCCTGTTCTTTTCTTGGCACAGGTCCCAAGGTCCTCTCTTTCCAAGAGGAGAGCATGATTTACAAGAAACTGACAGAGCTGGATGCTAGAGCTGGTGAGTGCCAAGAGGCAGGGGCTCTCAGCAAGTGGCACACCACCTCTGTGATGTCAGGCTGCACTGGCCAGCTGCCCTGCTGGCCCTGTTTCCTCCTCTGTGACACAGGAACACTTAGTTACAGGGAGCAGCACTTGATATCCAAGGACATGAGCACAGTAGGCCGTCAATTAAAACACTCTCCTGGTCCTTAATCTGAGCCCAAAATTTCCATCTGGGGGGATGCGATCAGGACTCTTGGGTTCTGTTGAAGGGTAGGGGGCTGGAGAAGAGACAGAGGGGAGTGGCTCCCTCAAAGCGCAGTGGCATGGTCTAGTTGCCGAGGGCTGCACGAACCAAACACATGCGTGTCGAGGGCGTGTCGAGGGCGTGTCGAGGGCGGGTCGAGGGCGGGTCAAGGGCGGGTCGGGGCGTGTCGAGGGCGGGTCGAGGGCAGGTCAAGGGCGTGTCGGGGCGTGTCGAGGGCGGGTCGAGGGCGGGTCGAGGGCCCACCCTGCTCTGCTTCCCCCCACAGCCCACCTGTGCAACCCCTGTCCCTGTGATTGGAGATTTTTCAATGGAAACTGCTACTTCTTCTCCATGACCAAGCAAAACTGGCACAGCTCCCTGGGTGCATGTGAAGAGATGGAGGCTGATCTGGTGATCATCACCAGTGCTGAGGAGCAGGTATCTGGGGTGCTGACCTGGGTGGGGTGGACCTCTTGCCCTGGTGGTGAGGAAAGGACTCCAGGCAAGTGTTTCTGAATGGGGCTGTTTATCCATGTGGAAGAGATAGAGAAAGTGTGAATGTGGAGTCACGGGCTTCTTGGAATGAAATACACGGTTCACATATGCTGTGGGGGTGGCAAGCATCTATGTGGCCGCAGTCGTTCTGGATGCCAGAGTCTTTCAACTTTTTCAAGCAGAAAATAAGTTCTGATACATAGCTTTCCCCAGTATCCTTGCTGCAAATATATCCCAAATGGATGATCTCAGCTTACCCATAGGATGTCACTTAATTCAGAACTGAAAAGAGCTGATGGCCTTAAGGAGAAATTGTGAGCTAATACCAGTTGGCTCCAGCAAAAGCCCTGTAATCTCAGGCGTATGTGCAGAGTACCAGATAAGATTGGTGAGCAATCAGCGTTCTCTGTGCGTGATGAGGCACCAGCTGTGCATGCACATGAAGCTCTGGGTCTTCGGGAAGCATCGTGAAGACAGAGATGCTCAAGGGCTGGTGCCCTACAAGCCCAAGGTCAGCAGTTCTTTGTAAGAGGCTGGGGAGACACAAGTTGGAAGGGTGGCATACAGCTCCTTTCTTAATCGCCTTCTCCACCCTCTAGAGTTTCCTTCAGGAGAATTTAAGGGGAAAAAACCCCACCTGGATAGGTCTCTCGGATCTAGGTGCTGACGGCATGTGGAAATGGGTGGACAGCTCACTGTCCACCTGACAGGTATGTTCTGGATTATTGAAATAATCCTAGATTGCATTGGGGCTCTGATAGCAGATTTGGGTTCCACTTGAGGTTCTTCTCCCAGTTGTGAACATCAAGAGTAAGAGACTGCAATATTTATTGAGTGGAAGAAGGTGGCCTTCATACCCATGAGCTAATTGCATGGCAGGCACCTAAAATTCCACCATCATAACTGCAGGAGATTCTTGGAGCCAGAACAGTAATTATAAATATACTTTCTTCAAAACCAAAATTGGAGAAATAGAACAACAAGTCCGGGGAAATTGCTTTTGAAAACACAGCTTGTTACACTTGGATACCCAAAGAGAAGGTATACGTCATACCCCGGGGAGGCCACGGGGGGGGGGGGGATAAACAAGGTTGTAAAGGAAGTGGAAGGTGGTGACGATGTGAGGAATACCATTCATTTTGCTGTCTATTTGGAGGAATGGATGCAGCAGTGTAAGTAGCCTTCAGAGTGTAGAGATTGTGAAGTCAGGGACTTCCGAGGATGAGGGTTCTGTCTGGTACCTGGCCAGAGACAGGTGCCCCTTGACCCAGAGAAAGAGTAAAAAATAACAGTAAAGGAAATGATCAGGGATGTGGCGTCTAGAAGGATATAGATTTGTATGTGTAAGTCATGGCCTCAAGAGAAAGACCCTTCTCAAGCATGCAGGTCTATGTCAGTGTCACGTGACCCGGCATACCACTGAGAATCCCCGACCGGGGACATCTATCTATCACAGATGAGCAGCACAAGTGGGAAAGCATCGTTTTCACAAATTTTAAACATGATATATTGAAGGCTGATATTCTTTTGGATTTTCCAGTTTGAAGAAGTTCTGGATGCCAGGGGAGCCCAGCGATAACCTGAATGAAGACTGTGCAGAATTTACTGCTACTGGCTGGAGTGATAACAACTGAGAACTAAAGAAATTCTGGATCTGCAAGAAACCTGCAGCTGCGTGCCTTCCCTAACAAGTGGTGTTTGACTTCTTTCTCCAACACTGGGACTGAATGCTCCTGCGTGTAGCAGAAAACTAGCCACACTTATGACAATTCCCTCCCCACCCATTTAATATTTTATGAGAACATAGTTGCAAGACACAATGTTCTGATTTCTATTCAGGAGTAGGTAACCCTGATTAACTTAATGTTTTATTCCCCTCCCCTTTCCTTCCTTTCTCTTTCCTCCATCTCTCTATTCCTTATCCACTTGCAAAAGATCTTTCTCCATGGCTCCTTTTGCTGGTCTTTTATATTGTTGTGTTTCGTTTTCCTTGTGTATGCTTTGGGCTTCTCATATAATGAAGCTTCATGGTATTTAAAATTGTGTGCCTGCTATTTTCCTTCTTGATGCACAGAAAGCATCAATTTTCCTACAGATGGCTCAAATTTTCACACTGTGGCTAAGGGGTACTCAATTGTACATACATGCCACATGTGCTTTGTCCATTCAGCTTTTTGAAGGAAATAGAGATCAGCTCCCAGATTTAGCTATTATGATTTATACTTCTATCGCATGTGTGTGTATATATCACAGTAATATGTCCTTATCTCTTCCAAGAAGATATGTAGGAGGGGACAGTTTGTTGAAATGGAAGTTCTATTCTACACAGATCAGACTCATAATGATCCTTCTGTTTTCAGCTTCCCAAGCCCTGGGATTACAGGCGTGCACCACCATACCCAGTCTCAGTCAGTCTCAGCGTGCCCTGGGGGTGGGGCTGGCACAGCACCCTGGGGATTGAATATTTTTAATGTTTTGAGGAATCTCCACACTTCCATAACAGTTGTACAAGTACCTTCCCCCTTTCCAGCATGTGTCCCTTGATTTTTTTAATGACAGTCTTTCTGTCTAGAGTAGGATGAGATCTCAGTGTTGTTTTATTTTATATTTTTCTTGCTCTTTTAATGTATTTGGCACAGATTCTCACTCTCAGCTTGAATTCATAGCGATCCTCCTGTTTTTAGCCTCCCCAGCACTGGGATTACAGGCATGCACCACCACCCCCGTCCCAGGCATGCTCAGGGGTGGGGCTGGCATGCATGTGGTGTCAGGGATCAAAACCTGGTCCCTGCACGTGTGTAAGCAGATGCTTAGTCTTCTGAGATATCTCACCAGCCCTAGTGTGTAGTTTTCTAATGGCTACAAATGTTGGAAATTTATGTTATATCTTAAACAGATGATAGATAGATAGATAGATAGATAGATAGATAGATAGATAGATAGATGATAGATAGATAGATAGATATGAAACAGATTATAGAAATAAGGGGAGAGAGAGAGAATTTGTATTTCTTCTTCTGAGAAGTATCTATTCATTTCAGTTCATTCTGATGTGGTTTTTTATCATGTAGTTCTACTTGTAACGAATTCTTCATACACACTAGATATAACTCTGCTGTCAGAAGGGTAGCTGTCAAAATAATGTCCCCATTCTGAAGTTAGCTGTTCATTCTGTTGATTGTTTCTTTTGACATACAGAACCTTTTAATGTGCTGTAATCCAGGGTGTTGATTCTTGACATTATTTCAAGTGCAACTGGAGTACTGTTCAGAAAGTCTTTGCCTATACCCATGTCTTCAAGAGTTTTACCTATATTGACTGCCAACAGATTTCAAATTTTTCCATTTTATCATTTAGATCTTTGACTCATTTATAGCTCAGCTTAGCGCATGATACTAGATGTAAGTTTAGATTCAGTGTTCTGCATGTGTATAGCCATTTGCCCAGCATCGTTTGCTATGGATCCTCCAGCATATGTTTTTGGAGCCTTGGTCAAAGATCAGGAGGCTGAGCATTCTAGGTGTTTCTGGATGCTATATTCATACTCATTGTCCATTAGGTCTGGCTTTTTTTTTTTTTTTGTCTTTTTTTTTTAATTTTCTTTTATTTTTGTCTTTTTTTGAGACAGGGTCTCACTATGCAGTTCAGGCTGGCCTTAAGCTCACTTTGTAGCTCAGGCTGGTCTCGAACTCACAACAATCCTCCTGCCTCAGCCTCCTGAGTGCTGAGATTACAGGCCTGCGCCACCACGCCCGGCTAGGTCTGGCTTTTTGCCAGTGACATGCTATGTTTATTATTGTAGCTTTTAATATTATTTATAATCCACAATTATAGTGATTCCTGCTTTAGTCTTGAGGGTAAGAGTGGTATTCTGCATTACAGTGATTCTATAAATTTCAGAGAAGTTTGCTAGTTCTGAGAAGAATATTATCGGTATTTTGATTGGAATTGCATTAAATCTGTAAATATGTTTTGAGTATGGTCTGTTGGACCATAAGGAAAAGGGCTGTCTCTACATTTTCTGATGTCCTTTTCAAACTCCTTTTTTTCGAAACACTATTTTCTGTTATAGAGGTCTTTTACTTATGTTTCTTGATGCTTTTTAAATTTTCTTAGGATATATTTGCAAGATGTAAGATTTATATTCCTGTGTAACTTTAGTACATAGATGTAGCATACTTCATTTTATATTTTCATCCACCTTCCCTCTACACCTGAGCTCCTTCCATGATTCATTCCCATTCCTATTTTAGACAGATTTAGTCTCCAACTTCTATTATCTTTCTTTGGTTTGCCCTTTTATAAAATTTAAGTTTCTTGGGGCCAGGGAGATGGCTCAGTGGAATAAGTGCTTCCCTGGCAAGCACAAGGGCCTGAGTTCAATCCCTGGTTCCACCAAAAAAAAAAACCAAAAAATTAAATCTCTCATATAAAAGAACTTGTATGATTTTAATCTTGTATGTCAGACTCGTTTTTTTTTTTTTAAGAATAAAATATATGGTGATGAGATGGCTTCTGTCCAGGACCATTGCACCAGGATGAAGGAGAACCAGAAGTACATCTATTACATTGCAGGTGAAGCCAGGGACCAGCAGCTAACTCGGCCTTTCTGGAAGAGCTTCGGAAGCACAGCTTAGAAGTGATCAACATGATCGAGCCCATCGATGAGTACTGTGTCCAGCAGCTGAAGGAAGTTGAGGGGAATACTTCAGTGTCAGTTACCAAAGAGTGCTTGGAACTTCCAGAAGATGAAGAGGAGAAAAAAAAAAAAAAAAAAAAAAAAAAACAGGAAGAGAAAAAAGACAAAGTTTGAAAACCTGGGCAAGATCGTGAAAAACATCTTGGAGAAAAAGGTCGAAAAGGTGGTCGTGTCAAGCCGATTAGTGACGTCCCCGTGCTGCAGTCACAAGCACATATGGCTGGACGGCGAACATGGACAGAAGCATGAAAGCCCAAGCCCTAAGAGTCAGCTCCACGATGGGGTACATGGCAGCAAAGAAGCCCCTGGAGATAAACCCTGACCACTCCGCTGTCGAGACCTTGAGGAAGAGGCTGAGGCCGATAAGAGCAAGTCTGTGCGGGATCTGCTCACCTTGCTGCATGAACCCACGCTGCTGTCCTCCGGCTTCAGCCAGGAAGACCCGCAGACACACATGAGCAGGATTTACAGGATGACCAAGCCGGTCTAGACACTGATGAGGATGACCCTCCGCGGCCAACACCACTGCAGCTGTCAACGAGGAGATGCCGCCCCGTGAAGGAGATGACGACATGGAAGAAGTCGACCGAGCTCGGCTGAAGAACCACTAATGCGTGCTCCGTGCTTTAACCTTCATTCCCTCTGATAAGATATATTTTCAAGGATTTTTTGGAAACTCTATATGGTATGATAACTGCTTCGAAGGGAAGATAAGATTTCTTTCTACTTTTAAATAATACTGGGATATTTTAGGCACTAAGCAGAGCTTAGCAGTGCTTTCTCTGGTTTCATCTTGGTTTATTTTAACAGGTTGAGATGTGTGTGGTAAGATGTGACTGAACTGTTAACTTGGTGAGGTCTGAAGCGCTGTTACCGAGCCAGATTCCCTCATAGACCAAATCTTGTGTCTCTAAAGTGTTGAGATTCCCTGACGTTTAAGGGAATATTTGTTAAGATAGCTTGAGTTTTCTTACAGGATCTTTTTGTAAACTTTCCCCTGTAGTTTCAAATCCACATGTCCAGGCTTCTAGAAGTGAGTTATACTGAAATGTCAACGGCAGGAGCTGCACAGGCTTACTTTTCAAGGAAAGCCCTGTTTCAAGGGACAGACAGCTTCCTAGAGATGCTCAGAGCTGTTTCAGAAATCATTCAGAAGCCAGGTGTGGTGGCACAGGCCTGTAATCCCAGCACTTGGGAGGCTGAGGCAGGAGGATTGTTGTGAGTTCGAGACTAGCCTGAGCTACAAAGTGAGCTTAAGGCCAGCCTGAACTGCAGTGAGACCCTGTCTCAAAAAGACAAAAAAAAAAAAAAAAAAAGAAAGAAATCATTCAGAACAAGGCCTGTGATTAGAAATGGAGTGCCCAGGTTACACTCTGCTTTAAGAGGTAATAAATACAGCTGAGTTGAAAAATAATTTTAAAAATTTAAAAAGAATAAAAAAATATGGTTTTAGTGTTACACATTGCTATCCTCAGTGTAGTTTCTTAGTTCACAGATTTTATCATATAGAGTTGGTCAGGGTGAGAATTCTACCTATTAACTGCTATTTCCAAAGACCTGATGGAGCTTCTTAGGACCATTGCCTTAACCATCTTGTTTAGACAAGAGATCACGTCTGCATCTTGTACTATGAATAACTACTATGAAGAAAACAATATGCAATGTACTAATTATTGTAACTGTCCTACTAACCTGTTTTGAAACTGTCTCATTGCTATTTCTTTCTCATTAAAATTAATAAAAAATAGTACCAAAAAAGCATTAAAAATGATACAACTGGTGCCATTTAAGAATGTTGGCTGACCCTGGGCAGCCTTGCAGGACTCTGCTAAGCTCTCAGGTTGCTTAGCATCCAGTGTGCAGGTGGAGAACATGTGCTAGTGCTGGCCCAAACTTTGAACAGCTTAGGTGGGCTCTGAGCGGCCTGCGGGATGGCGCAGAATGGAGATCTGCGGGGCCATTGTGCACAGGCATGGAGTGCTCCTGCACTATTTGGGAACTTTGGCAGACTCTGGGCACCTGCTGGACTCTGCTGAGCTCTGACCTTCCTTAGCCCTGGCACACGGGCATGGAGCTTCTGCTAGCACCAGTGAAATTTTTTAAGAACTTAAGAAGACTCTGAATGGCCTGCAGGATGCAGGTAGCTGCAATCAGTGAGCCCAGAATAAGCAAGCCTGGGGCTTTCCTGGAGCCATTTCAGAACTTTGAAAGACTCTGAGTGGCCTGAAGGACTCTGTCTGAGTGCTTACTCTACGTTCTCCAAAAATACCAAAATGTGGGAGCAAAAGGCAATCCAAGTCCTCTAACTCAACCAGAATGCATCCAGGAAACAAAGCCACACAAGAACTTGGGAATCACACACCTGAAATCTCTAAAATGATACCAACTGAAGGAAATAAACAAGTCCCTCAGGCTACAGAAGAAAGAAAACCAAAAATAATCTCTCAGCTCCAAAAAGAAAGGACAGCAATTGTGAAAGAATTGCTCAGCACAGCTAAAGAAGATATAGATGAAAAAATAGAGAACACTAGGAAAATGATGGAAACACTGAATGAACAATACAGGAAAGAACTAGAATGCACGAAACAGATTCAAGCAGCTATCTAGGATGTTAAGAACTCTGCTGAAAGCTGGAAAAATCACTTCAACGAACCTGAAGATAGACAGGCAGGCCTCGGAGGCAGCGGTGCAGCTGATGAATGTGAAACAAAAGATCTCTTAAGACTAACAAGGAAGCCGGGCGTGGTGGCGCATGCCTGTAATCCCAGCACTCGGGAGGCTGAGGCAGGAGGATTGTTGTGAGTTCGAGACCAGCCTGAGCTACAAAGTGAGCTTAAAGCCAGCCTGAACTGCATAGCGAGACCCTGTCTCAAAAAGATAAATAAATAAATAAATAAATAAATAAATAAATAAATAAATAAATAAATAAAACTAACAAGGAGCCAGAAAATAACAATTGCACAGCTAGAAGATGATGGGAAGAAAAATAATATAAGAATAATAGGTTTCTGATTCGAAATTATATTACAAAGTTACTGTAATAAAATCAGCATGGTACAGGCAAAAGAATAGACCCAAGGACCAAGGGAACAGATTAGAACATGCAGCTACAACTACAAACACACTTAGCCATCTTATCTTTTAAAAGGGGGCCAAAGAAATATAGTGTCTTTAACAAATGATGCCGGGAAAACTGGTTCTGCACACGCCAAAAACTAAAACTAGACCCAGGTCTATTGCCATGCACTAAACTAAAGTCAAAATGGATTAAAGATCTAAACATTAAAGCAGAAACACTAAATATCCTGGAAGAGAAAGTAGGCAGAAATCTTGAACACATAGAAATTGGCGGATGGTTCATAAACAAAAAACAAACTGCAGAGGAAATACTGCAAAGAATCAACAACTGGGATCTCCTCTTATTGAGAAGTTTCTGCACATCAAAGGAAATCACCAACAGAATAAAAGGCAACCCACACACTGGGAAAAAATTGTAACCAACAATCACCCAGACAAACGACTTTTATCTAAATTATATAAAGAACGAGAAAAAAAAAAACTCAACCCCCCAAAAAACTTAAAGGCACAGTGCAGAAATGGGCATCTGAGGTGAATACACACTTCTCAGAAGAAGAAATGCAAGAGGCAAATAAATACATGAAACAATATTCCTCAGCTCTGATCATCCAAGAAAAGCAAATTAAAACAGCATTGAGATACTATCTCACCTCAGAAAGAATGCTACCGTAAGGGTCAACTAATAACAAATGCTGGAGAGGTGTGCGGAGAAAGGAACACTTCTCCCCACATTTCCCTGGTGGGAATGTAGACAATACAAACACTATGCAAATCAGTGTGGAGATTCCTCAAAACCCTAGGACAGGAATTCCCTTTCAATCCAGCTATTCCTCTTCTGGCTATATTCCCAAAAGAACTGAAAACATCATACCATAGTGATATATGTGCACCCATGTTTTTAGCTGCACCATTTGTGATAGCCAAATCTTGGAAACAACCAAGATGCCCATCACTTGAAGAATGGATGAAAATGACGTGGTGTTTATGTATAATGGAGTATTACTCAGCTATAAAGAAAGATAAACTCCAAGCCTTTATAGGTAAGTGGATGCAACAGACGCTGTACGAAGTGAAATAAAGCACACCGACATGTGTAAATATCATATTGTCTAACTAGTGTAAGAACATGATAGAATAAATAAAATCTTATAGATATAATAGATACAGTAAAACAGAAAGAAGCTGAACTTAAGGATTAAATAACAAAGAAAAAGGAGAAAAGTTAGGAAATAAGGTAGGGGCAAAACTATACCTGTATATAGACAAGTTGGATAAGGCTATGACCCTAAGAATTTCCATCAGGTTTTTGAAAATAGCAGTTAATGGCTAGAAGTCTCACCTTGACTAACTCTGTATAGATTTTGATAGGTGGCATACCATCTACATTTCACTCTAAGCATTAACACCACAGAAAATATTAAAATTTATGGATTTTAATTGCAAAAGTGTTGAAAACATCTAATTGTAGATGATATGTGTTAGTTGCTTAAAGAACTTTAAAATATTTTAGGTGTTAATTAAAAGGAAAGCAAGAGGGGTCAGGGAGATGACTCAGTGGAATAAGTGCTTCCCTGGCAAGCGCAAGGGCCTGAGTTCAATCCCTGGTTCTGCAAAAAAAAAAAAAAAAAAAAAAAAAATTAAAAAAAAAAGGAAAGCAAGAACCTAAGGATTAAACAACAAAGAGCAGACAAGGAGAAAAGCTAGGAAACATGACAGGGGCAAAGCCATGCATTTATGTGCACAAGATGGTTAAGGCAATGACCCTGGGAATCTTCAGGAGGTTCTTGAAACTAGCAGTTAATTGACAGGATTCTCACCCTGACTATATATAGGCTGACACCTAGGAACCAAACAACTGCACTGAAGATAGCGTTGTGTGGCAGCAGGGCCATGCTTGGGGTGCCTGTCATTCTGGTCTTCTAAATACATGTAGCTTGTCACGTCATATCAATTACTGCCATACGGTCTCTCAAGTAAATGTTTGTTTAAAACAAAAGGTAATAAAAATAAGAGACAAGAAAAAAATGTCATAGGACTGTCCTGCTACAATGCTGTATATGGTTATATTTCTAAATTTCTGTGTAAAAATATGTAATTATTCATTCCTATTTTTTAAAAAATTTATTTATTTTTATTTTTTCCCTCACATTCTATAGGGATTTAAAGGTTAACATATCAGTACTTGATGGAAGGGCTGACCAGATAGCTCAGCAAATTAAAGCACTTGCAAGCAGGCTCAGGGACCCAGGGCTCAATCCCCAGGCCTGATGTGCTGGCCCTGCCCCTGAGGGTGCGCTGAGATGGCAATTGAGACTGGGCATGGTGACAAGCGCCTGTAATCCCAGCTCTTGGGAAGCTGTAAACAGGTGGATCACTACAAGTATAATCTAGTAGTGAGACCCTGAACACCATGTATACCCTTTCCTAAAATAAAATAAAATAAAATAAAAAAATACTTGATGGAAAATACCTGTTCCATGTTATGTCTAAGATGTGTGGTATTCAGATAGTGAGGTTAAGCTCAATGGCCTATGTTGTAGGGTAATAATATCATTAAGCTTCTCTTCTGGAGGATTAACAACTTTAGTTTGCAGACCAAAAATTAGAGAAAAAGAAGGGCTGACCAACATTTTGGCCTTAGCCTTTCAAGGTCAGTGAGGACTCAGCACATACAAGAACCTGTACTGTAACATCATGAAACTCAGTTGTGTCCCAAATTTTCTGATCAAGGAGATTATAGGGCCACAGAGGAAAGTGATTGATGACATAGAATATGCCTCAGGGCAGTCACATGAAGAGAAAACAATCTCTCAGGCTTTCACAGAGAGCAAATTGGCCAAGCAATGGCCATGACTCATCCACATGGCTGACACTGACAAAAGATCTACAAGCCACTGTACAGGGTTTCAGGGTAAATTCTGAGGGATTTGACTGACCTTGTCAGATACAAAAATTACATTTCCTGTTATATAGGCCTTGCTTTGTCTTGGTCTTAACCATCCAGCAGAAAAGTATAAAAATGAGGTATAAAAAGTAAAACCATATTAATATGCTGAGCTATGAAAGGCTCATCTGACATTGCCAGTCCTTTGACAATGTCAGAAGTTGACTACTATTATGGACTACTGGACTATATTGGATTATTTTGCTGAATTCCCACACCTACAATATATGAATGGCAATGGAATACACATCTCTGACAAAAGTAAACAAAAAAGGGGATATAATGAAGGACCATTTTGTAGTGGAAAGAAAAGAATACATATATGTATCTATATATACAAAATAGCATAAATACACAGCTATTTTCTCTTAGTTCAATGAGAAGAAGGTTTTGAACTAATAATGTTTAGACAGGCTATCATGTCTGCATCTTGTACTAGGAATAACTACTACAAAGTCATACGCAATGTATTAATTATTATAACTGTGCTGCTAACCTGTTTTGAAACTATCTCATTGCTACTTCTTTCTCAATAAAAAGGGAGAGGACCCTTCAGTCTCTGTCCAGGCATTGATCTATGCAGCTTTTGTAGTAATTGTGGCCTCTTCCTTGTCACAGGCCCCAAAGTCCTGAGTTTGAAAGAATAGGGGATTGTCTATGAGGAACTAACCCCGCTGAATGCTAAAGCAGGTGAGTGCCGGGAGACAGGGTCTCCCAGCCTCTGGTACAGAGTCTATGTGGTGTGAACCTGTATCAGTCAGCAGCCCTTTATGGCCCTGTTTCTTTGTCCATGACACAGGACCACTTAGTTACAGGGAGCTGTACTTGATGTACCAGAACGTGAGCGCACTGCGCACTGGATCAGGCCAGTCTCTGGGCCTTGGAGTGGAGGCTCAGTACCCAAACCTCCCATTTAGGGGCATGGGATCAGGACTCCTGAATTCTGTTGAAGGGCAGGGGTCTGGAAAAGAGACAGCCCCGCCCCGGTTCTTCCCACAGCCCGTCTGTGCAGCCCCTGCCCCGGGACTGGATGCTATTCAGTGGAAACTGCTGTCTGTTCTCTGAGTCCCAAAGGAACCGGCACAACTCCATCACTGCCTGCAAAGAAGTGGAGGCTCAGCTGCTGGTCATCAAGAGTGCTGAGGGGAAGGTACCCGTGGGAGCTGACCTGGTTTGGGGTGTGCGTCTTGCTCCTGGCTGGTCGGGAAAAGACTGCCAGGCAGGGGTTCCTGACTGGAGGCCTGTTTGTCTGTATGGAAATGGGAGAGCAGTGTGGATGCAGTGCCATAAGCATCTTGCAGGGAAACAGATGAAGATTCATATGTGCTTTGGGAATGCAAATCATCTATCTGATCCCTTTTGTGGTGGTTGCTAGAGTTTAACAACTTCTTCAGGAGGAAACGAGTTCTGATGTGTACCTTTTCCCAATATCCCTGGCGTAAATATTTCCCAAACGACTGAGCTCATCCTTCCTGGGTGATGGCACTCAGTGCAGTGCTGAGGAAAGCTAATGCCCCTTAATGAGGCCATGCAGCAAGAGCACAGAACGCTCAGGGGTGTGTGCAGTGTGGGACGGAACAGATCCAAACCTCCTGAAAACACGTGGATGCGCAAGGGCTGGTAGAAGCCCAAAGTTCAGTGCTTCCTTAAAAGAGATTGGGGAGACATAAGTTGGAAATGAGGGCCACAGCTCCCTCTTGAATCCTCTTCTCTGCTTCTAGAGTTTCATCCAGCAGAATTTAAGAAGTAAAAAAATCCGCCTGGGTAGGACTCTCAAATCTCAGTTCAGAGGGTAAATGGATCTGGGTGGATGGCTCACCGCTGCCTAGCAGGTACGTCCATGGCTAGGAATCACCCTAGCCATGGCAGATATGGGCTCTTCTTGAAGTTCCTTCCACAGTGGGGAACCTCCAGGTCAGACTCTGTGGTATTTACTGAGTCAAAAAGGTGGTTCTTCACCCCATGAGCAAATCCCATGTCAGGAGCCTAAGATTCCAACGGCGCAACTGCAGGAGGTGCTTGTAGCCAGGGAACTAACTGTAAATATAGTTTCTTCAAAATTTAGCCAGGCGTGGTGACGCACGCCTGTAATCCCAGCACTCGGGAGGCTGAGGCAGGAGGATTGTTGTGAGTTCGAGACCAGCCTGAGCTACAAAGTGAGCTTAAGGCCAGCCTGAACTGCATAGTGAGACCCTGTCTCAAAAAGACAAAAAAAAAAAAAAAAAATTAGCAGCTATCCAGTCACAATATACAGCCAGCAGCTGGACAGCAGAGGAAAGGGAACTCGGCTGAGAATTAAAAGCTGAAACCTAGACTCCAATCTAGCAAATGCCAAAAGCCAGTCCTTAAATTTCATCATTTTTAGACCCATAGTGATCCTCTGTCTCAGCCTCCCCAGCACTGGTATTACAGGCGTGCACCACCATGCCCAGTTCGGGGGCAGCACGTCATGTGGTACTGGGAATCTAAGGTGGGTCTTTGCGCTTGCCAGGCAGGCACTTATACTGCCAAGCTATCGCCCCAGCCCCGTCCTTAAACTTAGCTGCAAAGATTAGATGTAACAGCACGGCCTGACAGGAAACAAGGACAGTATCCCTACCTTTGGTCCAGAAGCACAAGCAGGCAAGAGGCCTTGAATAGTAAAAACCAATAAGTTAAGGGGCAGCTGCAATTGCTTCAAAATTTGAAGAATTCTAAGAACAAGTCAAGGGGTAACAAGCTACCTTCAGATATCCAAAGAGAAATTATTCATCATAGCAAGGGAAGCCACATGAAAAATAAACAAAATTTCAAAGGAAATGGAAGGTGGAGAACATCTTATAGGGTCTTTCATTTTGCTGTCTGTTTGGAGGAATGGATGCAGCAGGACCAGCGGCCTTCAGGTTGGCTAGATTGTGACCAGGGGCTTCCTGAGCTGAAGACTCCATCTCCAAGAGTGGTACGTGGCCAGAGACAGCTGCTCCTTGCCTGGTAGGAAGAGTACAAAACAACAATACAAGGGTGAACAACCTACAAGTTTGGCATCTTAAAGGAAAATAGAGACACAGCGACCAGGGTTCGATCCCCGGGCCTGCCGTGCTGGCCCCACCCCCAGGGTACACTGAGGTGGTGACTGAGATTGGGCATGGTGGCACGTGTCGGTAATCCCAGCTCTTGGGAAGCTGAACACAGACCATCACTACGAGTTCATTCTGCATAGTGAGACCCTGTAGACCCTTACTAAAAAAAGAAAAACAGAATTAGCAATAACAATATCAGGGACTCTCCAGTCTGCAGCAGTGAACTGTTCAGTGGTGCTGAATCTATTTTCTTGTTTTTCCTCTGCCAGACCCCCTATGGATCCGTGTCATTTAGAATTTCTTTTATTTCTCTCCAAGCACTTAGTCCACTGAGCTATCTTACCGGCCCTGTGATTGCCATTCTTTCTGGAATAAAATATTATCTTAGGTTGTTTTAATTTTCATTTCTTTAATGGACAGGGATATTGAGGTTTTATTTTTCCTATAGTTGTTGACCATTGTATTTCTTCCTCTGTGAAGTATTGGTTCATTTCTCTTGGCCATTTCTTGACTGGATTTTTAAATGTAGAAGGTTTAATTCTGTCTTAGTTCCCTGTATACTCTAGTTATTATTCTCTGTGTCAGGAGTAGCTGGATAATTTTTCCCCCTTTTTTGGATGGTCTTTTCACTTTAGAGCCTGATGTTTTCACTGTACCAAAGGTTTTCAACCTGATATAATTGCATCCATTCATTTTTGCTCTTATTTCTTGTTCTTGCTCCTATTTCTTATATGATGAAGGCCCAATTTATACAATCATTTCCTCTGCCTATATCTTCAAATATTTTGCCAACTTACCATGAAATGAGCTGGTTCTATTTTAATGGGTTTTTTTTCATACTTGGTACAGGGTCTCACTATGCAGTTCTCAAAGATCAAATCATTGAATATGATTGAAATGGATTGATCAAATACATCTGAAGAGGTTTCTAAATTATGTTCCAGTCTTCCACGTGTCCGTTTTTTTCCAGTACCATATTGTTATGTCTGTTGCTTTGTAGTTAAGTCGAGAATTGTTTGATCCCTACTTTGCTCTTATTTCCCAAGATTACTCTGCTAGTCTGGGTCTGTTCTGGCTCTATATTTACTTTAGAATAGCCTATTGAAGATCCATAAATTATGCTGTTGTTATTTTGACTGGGAATTTCTGTGAATTTTTGGTTCATTTCCTCATGGAACTCATCAGTTCTCTTCCACCTTCCTAATAGCTTTTCACAGAGTTCTGTTACTTTGCTGTCTTCCTACTTTCTGGGCCTGTTCTCTGCTGTGGGGTAGCTGATTGAGCCCAGGAGTCACAGATATGGATTATATAGATATAAGTGATGTATATTTTGGGGTTGTGCTGCAAGTTGAGGCTTTGAAAAATGAGGAGCATTTGTGGTTTAAATGGAGATTTTTTTTGGTAGGATTTTCACCTCCGTGGGAACATTTTCAGCTTTGTGTCTCTGGTGCTTGCACTCACTTTTGTTATTCACAAGAAGTAATTTTGTCTCTCTCCCTACATTTT
>PVKA01018078.1:0-44494 GCA_004027165.1 Ctenomys sociabilis | reverse complement strand
GAGTCGGCCGCGCTGTCTCTGGCCGGTCAGCATCAGATTCTGACATGTGAGCTCCCAGATTATAAAAGTCAAAGAAGGAGCCACAGAAACAAACTTTACCCAGAGATTATTTAGTCATGTTCAAACCAATTCCAGACCTTGCCAGGCTGCCCTTTCAATATAGCTGTATAATGAAAAGAACTTGGACTTTAGAGTCAAATACAATTAATTAAACTCTGCTACTTTATAGCTGCATGATCTTAAAGAAGTTCATTGGCATCTTCAAGCCTCAGAAAATTAAATGGAAACCTCTTGCATTAATAGAGATAATTCAGGTAAAACAACTGCTACTGAGTAAAAGTGACTCTTCTTAAATACTGACTGTGTGCCAGGCATTTTCCTAAGTAATTTGCATTAATTATCATATTTAATCCTTTGAAAAACCTCTGCTGAAGATACACCCATTTTACAGAAGTACATATACCTGAAAAGTCCTGCAGAACTGACTCTCACTACCCCCAAGTAGCATGCAGAAATTATATGCTAAACTCTCAGAGCGTATTTGAGCTTCTCCTGGGCTCTGCACACAGTTCTGTCTTCTCAGAAATCACATGGAGGTCCAGGAAGATAGCTCAGTGGAATAAGCACTTGCCATGCAAATTCAGAGTCCTGAGTTCAATCCCCAGTACCATCAGGAGAAAGAGAGTGAGACAGAGACAGAGACAAAGAGAGACAGAGACAGAGACAGAGACAGAGAGACAGAGAGAGAGAGAAGAAAGGAAGACAGACAGAAAGAAAGAAAATCACATGGAATATTTACCAGCTTTTAAAATTAAAGTGAAAGTCTCCATGAATAGAAAATTTCCTCTCTCTATTCCACCCAAGGAACAACCTCACCTTCCATCTTTTCTATAAGATTTCACCTGCAATTGCAAACTTGACTTCTGCATTAGTGATAGGTTTCTTGAGGAAACCTAAACATGCATTTCTTAGACCCCACCCTGCAAAGCTTTGGATCTAGGCTGGCCACTTACCAAAATCCTTCTTACCAAACATCCCATAGAAGATAGGAGGCCAGGAAAACAATGTCTTTACCTTCAAGTTGTTCATAATCAAAAGGAAAAAACAGGAACAGGGCAAGTCATTCACCTCAGCCAAGGAGATAAGCAAAAATTATATAGATGTATACAAACCTTATAGGTGAACAGAGAAAAAAAGTGAAGGAATAGAAAATTTTGAACATAGAAGTTAGGAAGAGCCGGGCGTGGTGGCGCATGCCTGTAATCCCAGCACTAGGGAGGCTGAGACAGGAGGATTGTTGTGAGTTCGAGACCAGCCTGAGCTACAAAGTGAGCTTAAGGCCAGCCTGAACTGCACAGTGAGACCCTGTCTCAAAAAAGACAAAAAAAAAGAAGTTAGGAAGAAAGCAAGAGACATGGTGACAGAAAGGTAATATGGTAGAATGAGAATCTAGATACAATAGACCAACTCTGTGAAACCTGCAAGTTTATAGTAATTATTGTGGGGAAAAATGATTCTGAGAAACAGTTTGAATCCATGACCATGATCCCACTGCTGTAGCAGATGCCAACTGCTCTCAGTAACTTGTCTCTCCTCAAGGAGTTTGCAGATTAATAGGAATATCAGAGGAAAACATCAGTATATAATACATGTTCTATAATATACAGTGCAGGCTGGAAATGGTGCGCCTTGGTGCAGGATTCCAGGAGTGCTTGGGAGGCAGCTGGCTCAGATCTGGGAAGCAAAGGGATATTCTGAGGTTCTTTGGGGGGAAACTGGAAAACTCCTCCTGAAAGACCCAGAGGAGTCTGCCAGGTACCAGGCCTAGGAGCAAGCAGAGATGGGCATGGCTGATGGAAGGCAGAACAGAGCTCAGGATCCGTGGAGGGAAACTGTGCAGCCAGCTTGGGGACTTGCGCAGAGCTGAACACAGTTTGCTCAGGATGAGGAAGTGGACCAATGAAGGATGGAGAAAGGAACCAGAGCCAAATCCGAAAGAGTCTTGTAGGTCAAACTGGAGAGTTAGACTTTACCAAAGACCAACAGTAAACCACTGTAAGGTTTCTTCTCAGGGAGCTCCTGATTAAATTTGTACTTCAGAAAATTCACCTCGCTGCAGCATGAAGGATGAATCAGAGGCATGAAATGGACTGGAAAGAGCAGTCAGGACGCTGTTTCTGGAACAAGAAATCTGAATGGAGATCATGTTGATGAGGGTGGGCTGTAGCAGGTGGATTCGAGGGGTGTTAAACCTTAAATCTCCATTGGAATAAAAATAATAGCTAATCCCGTTTTCTGCGGGGTTACCATGGCTTTTAATTGGTTTGTCCTTTACAACAACCACACTGAAAACCAACGAGGACACTGAAGGGCATGACAAGGGGGAAAGCTGGCCCTCAGCCTAGTGCACCTGACCCGGAGCCCACGTGCATTACCACCCACCCCACTACAGCACAGTGGGAACTAGGAGAATGCAGAGATGAAACCTCGCACTGCTACTAAAGCCTGTACCCAGTGATGCTCCAGGCAGCCAGCAAGCCCAGCTGCCTTCCTGTTGGTCAGATTAACCACAACACGAGCAGGAGTGGGATGATGAGATGAACAGAAACAATAGAGAGAGAGCTGTATACAGGATAAAGAAGACCAACCATGATGACCGGAGAGGAGGAAAACGACGATGCAGTCAAACTGTTGAAGAAATCCACCAGACTTGGATCCATCTCCAAGCTGATATAAGAAGAGTCTTTCTATGCTACTAATTGAAAATGGACAGTTTATGATGCAGGAGACTAATGGGATTTTATTTTCATAAGATAAATGGGGAGATACTAACAATGCTTACCCCTGAACTACAAATGTTATTTTTTTAAGTTTTCTGGTTTTTGTTTGTCCTTTTGCCACAGTGATAAACATGTTATTACACCAGGGCAGAAGTCATTGACGGGTTGGCTGAAGGCACCGGAAAGAAACCTTCAGGAAAGGAAGACTGAGGCAGACGCTGCAAGTCATGGGAAAGAAGGCAGAATAGAATGCCTTCCGGGAGCACAGTTGACATCAGTGTGAATTTAAAAAGAGGGTGGTGCAGTTAAGTGAGGTGACATTCAAAGGACAAAAACGAAAACAAAGTAGAGCCCCAGATTCATACTAGGAGCAGGGGCGGGAGCAACTGAGGTATGAGACACAAGGAATCGCAGGGAAGAGATTTCCACCTAAGATTTCAGGGGCCACAGTACCTTCAGGGGATGACTGGTTGTTTTCATAATGAAACAAAAAGGGACAAAGTTGCTGCCACAGAGAAACTAGTCCTCAAAGGCACGCTGGTTCTTTCCAGAAGTCACACCGGATATGGTAAGACATCTCAGGGGAGGAGCGAAGATGGGGATTCAAGTGAGAGCAAAACAAGACACCGGGCTGCCGCGCCTAGCTGTCTGTATGTGGAAGAGTGGAATTCATACTGCTGACTACCGTGGCACGTGGTGTGCCTTGGGTCTAGGTGTCGCCCCAGTGCCTCATGGGCTCTCAGGTGAGGCTTTTGGGAGCTTTCAGGATCTAGCATGTGTGACACTGAAACTAAGCGTGTGTGGTACTGAATTAGTTCACTGATTAGAAGCAGCCTCGTTCTGGCTACGGCCAAAAGGATTTCCTGAAGAGAGGAGCCCCGCCTAAGGTGTGGGTGCCACCACCCAAAAATCTTACAGCTTGAACGGGATGAAAGGGAAAAGTTGGTTTGCAATTCATCACTTGCCGCTTGCTGCCTCCTGCTTCCGGCCTTCTGCTTGCCATTCCATGAACTATTTCTCCTCTGCAATGCCTCTCTGCCGTACCTTCTTGCCTCCCTCCCTTCATTGGGGCCAGCTGTCTGCTTTCCGAAATCTCTAAAAACTGACAGCTGAAATAAACCTTTCTTCTTTAATTTGGGGGTGTCAGGTATTTTGTCCTAGCAAAAATAAAAGTAACTAAGCTAATACATTTCTAAAACCATCTCTGTCCAAAGAAAATATTTTTTATATTCTTCTGAAGCTCATACCTACCTAAGTCATAATTAGTCTACCATCCAACCTGAGAATCTTTTGACCCCCTTTCAATTTTTAATACACAGTGTATTTTTAATCTCTGATTATCCTCTGCCATGAGACTTTAAGACAATTTATGGACCTAATGAGGGTTTATGCCTGTCTAAAAAAATACCTTTTAAAAAGAAAAGATAGAAATATAACAGACATAAATTGAAGGGAGACAAAATATAAAGATTGTGGAATTATATTATTTGCTTTAATTTTTCACTAATAAAAAACCTCTGACTCATAATTTTGCCCCTAGTACAAATACAAGAGCCCACAGGGCACATTTACAGCATTCTCATGTCTTCAAGAACACTGCAATTCTTGAACCTCAGAACAAAAAGAAAGAAAAGGAAAACTTGCTATAAAGGAAGTAACCAGTAGAAAGCGAGTAGAGTTCATGGATTCTACCCCATTACAGAGCATCCACACCAAGCATTATCAATAGAGTGTAGAGTACCATCTTCACTAGCACATTGTACCTACCTGCATCAGGGACCACTGAGAAGAATCCATTTAGTCTTCAGAGCAATCCTCTGAGATGGGTACTGACTGTACGAGCTAACTTCTCTATCACAGGAATACAATACCAAACAACCACAATGTAGAGGGAAAGAAATTAATTTGACCCACAGTTTAGGCAAGTCAATCCACAGTTGACCAGCTCCAAAGCAGAAATATCACCATGGAAAGACATAGAAGAAGAAATCTTCTCACTTCATGGACCAAGGAAGGAAAGAGACAGAGAGAGAAGGGAAGAAGGAAGGAAGGGAAAAAAGGAAGGAAGGAAGGAAGGAAGGAAGGAAGGAAGGAAGGAAGGAAGGAAGGAAGGAAGGAGGGAAGGAACTAGGGAAGAAGACCTAACCACGGAGACACCCCCTTATCCTGTGGCACCACTTCCCACCGGGCCCCATCTCCTAACAGCACAGTTTACTTCTGAGTCCGTTGATGGACTAATCCATTGATGAGCACAGCTTCCAGGATCCAGTCAGCTTCCACCTTCAGCCCAGCCTCTGAATATGCGAGACTGGGAGGATATGCTTTATCTAGACCAAAACAGGTATTATGAATTCTGACTTCAGATCAGACAGTGAATATGCAGACATATCACTGTTTATTTAAGAGCACATTACTGTTAAGTTACAAAACCAGAATTCAAACTGAAGCAGTCTGATTTAGAGCCCATACTCTTCACTATTTATAGAAACAGGCATAATAAACATCTAATCACCTACACTGTACAAATGCTTTCTTGTATTCAGAGTTCTACACCAAGAAGATGATTTTTAAAAAGTTATAACATTAACCTTATTTATGCCCAATATAGAAAGGATGGATGTTATTGTCCCAATCAGACAGGAATGATTCTTAAATTTATAAAAATTGGAAGAGGAGTGGAGAAATGCAAGGAAAACCACTTTAAGCAACCAAAAAGTTATTATAAGCAAACTTCAAAGTGCTTTTGCTAAGCCGTAACTTATTCTGAATTTGACAATAAAAGATTTTTAAAAGAATTTAAAGTCCTCCTGCATTAATAACAACTGCATAAGTGTTTATTTTAGTCCATTTCCCCAGCTGTTATTATAAAAAAGAAAAACCCTGTGCCATTGAGAAAGCCATTTACTTTCTTTTGATCTTCTTTCTGCATATGATAGAATAATATCCAGCCCCCAACAGTGCTCAAAAGGAAAAAGAAGGCACTGAATTTCTGTAATGAGTTGTAAGAAGCTAATTCCTTCTTCCACAAGTCTAAATTATTTTTCTGGCCACTGATTTCCCAAGGATAGAGTTAACCTTTGTCTAAGTAACTGAGTACTTAAAAAGGTTTTTTGTGTGATGCCCTGCACTGAGGTCATCTTATTATAATCTACGCCATATACCTGTCCTGTCCTGATTTATAGTAACCCAGAAAAGAATTTCTCTTAAAACTATATTACAGGATCTCAGTGTGCAGTCACATAATTGTCTTTTCTGCTTTATGAAAAATGTTTTAGATATTACTGTCATATGTAAATTCAGCCCCAACACTTGAATGAGTGATGCACACATTCTAAAGCTGGGGATGAGGAAATTTAAACTTTCTGTGAGGATTATGCTTTTCAGGACTATCTTGTAGAATATTAACAGGTTCTCATGGCTGAACTCTAATTTTATGATTAGTACCTTTTACCACAAGTCCCCAGACTGCAACGTAGTTTCATTTTTTAACATTTTAATCAATATATTTACTAAGTTTTAAACATTTTTATACTCTGAAGTTTAGATGTATTTTATGTTCATTCAAGTGCCATATAATGACATTTCAGTATGTCCATCATACTTTTATGAGTTCTCTCATAAAAGCCCATTGCCTAGTGATATCATTCTAGTTTGTGGAAGTACCTACGGTCATGTTTGCACAAAGATGAAGTCGGCTAATGATCACTTCTCAGAACTCTCTCTCTTGCTAAGCAGTGTAGGACCCTATGTAAACCTACCTCACATGCAGAGCTAGATACGTGTTGCTAGACCTAATTTGTAAACTTTACCGTGTAGTTGGTGTATATGTGCATCTCTGTGTGCACTATAGTAGCAAAGATTCTTAAAATCTCTAGTGACAGGTCTCGTCACTAGATACCCACGGCAGAAGAGAGGAAAGACCCCAAGGAGCAGCTGCTATAGAACAGACAGCATTGAAAGAACAATGACAGTTTTTGTGCTTTGAAATAATGGCAGGCCAAATCTAGAGGAGGCACAATAGCCCCAGATTGAGAAAAAAAAGAGATGAAAAGGTCAAATGACACATTAGTATAATTTCTTAATGTCACAGTATCCCAGAAGAAAAACAAAAAGAACAGAAAAAGAAAAACAAGTTTGTTCCATAAAGCATGTAATTTTCTCTATTCAAAATATAAACATAACCCTATTAATACAAATCAAACCAACAACTTGTGACATTTTTCTCATTTGGAAGATTAATATTCAAGCAAGCAACTTACTTTCTAACCCTGAGTTCAAAACTCAAAGAGTTCACCCCTGCAGAATTTAGCAACCTTGGGTCCTTTGATGCAGGAAACGCAGTGCAAAATAGCTCTGGAGTTACGAAGTCACTTTACTACATCATCAGTTCCCCAAGGTTGGCTGGCTGAGCCTAAGTTCTCCTGACAGATTCCTTTCCAGAAGCCATGATGAATTTGGGAGCTGACCCACATGCATGTGCCTATCCAGCTCTACTTTGTCTTCTATATAAAATTTCAAGTTCTGCTCCATATATATACTTCATCCACACTGCATGTTGAATTCTGCATGGCTTTCAAAGATAACGAGATAGATGTGTTTATTCAGATACACATTCTCATTAGGTCTTTTCAATATGTATTTGAGATTGTGAATACAAAGTTCATAAGCACAGTTGATGAAATTCCTATCTTAATGAGGAACTCATTTACCAATGGTCCTGACTAAATAACTAGTCATAGGCTTTCTTAATGACACCATCATGTGGCACAGTGATATGTAAATATCAAGAGAATGATACACAGTTAACTTTTAATTATCCACACTAATGAAGAGGAACAGTGGCATGGTTAATCTGAAATAGCTTACCATTCAATAATAATTTCTATTACAATTTGGAATTCACTACGGGACTTTCTTCCCAGAAGATTTACCTTCTGATTACGTTTTCTAGGATGAATATTTGAATTAAAAAATCTTAATTTCTGTCTTAGAGTTTTCAAGTTTATAAACTTCAGCCTCCATCCTGGAGGCTACCATGACTTTGTATAATCCTAGCCTGAATTACATCCTTCTTATGGAGGATTAGATCCTAGTGCCACTCCTTCACAAAAATAAATATATAGGGATTCAGCTTACGGTTTCTAAGCTCTTACTCCCGCATCCTTTCAATGCATCTCTGTTTCAGTCTGTGTTATTCATCTGTGTTTTGCTTCAAACTGTTGAGAATCTATATTAGTCAGTTGCTCCTGTAATAATACTGAGTAACAACCTCCCACGAAATCTATTGACTTAAAACAATCAGCATTTATTTCTTGCCCACAGTTCTGCAAGTTGGCTGAACTCTGCTACCACTTTCAGTTTTGTTTCAAGGTTACTCCATGTGTGTCTCCATTTTCCTTGGACAACTGGCTCTAGTGACCAAAAAAAAAAAAAAAAAAAAAAAAGGAAGACAAGCCACCCATGCCCACCTGAAGCCCCTGCTTACATCTTGGCTGATCACATTCCAGTGACCAGGGAAGACATACTGCCAGGTTCGAAGTCAGTGAAACCAGAAAAGCACATATTCCAAGAAAGAAAGAAAAAAAGGTAAATTTCCATTGAAAACAAATCCAAACTATCTTTTAATGAACATTAGACTTTCTGGTATATTCTGGAAATACCATAATATGTTATATCTTAATCAATTTTTACTTTCAAAAAGCTGACCTTTCAGGTAGGAAGAGTATCAAAAAGGTAACATTGAAACGGCCACAACAAAAAAAAAAAAAAGAAATGGCCACATAGGGAAAATTCCAAAATACTATGCACAAGGTGCGGATAAGAGAATCTGACACTTCTTGAACTTGAAAATGTTTATGGTTGACTATCTGAGGTGACGCAAAAATAAATAAGTTTTCAGGCAGAAATGGAAAGCGTAGAGGTAGAAATATGGTGGTGGACAAACTCTTTAACAAATGGCAGGGCCAGCGAGATAGATCAGCAAACTAAAGCTCCTGCTTAGGCAAGCGCTGGGACCGTGATTCAAACCCTGGCATCACATATTGTGCCAGCCCTAACCCCAGGGCGTGCTGAGCCAGCCACAGAGTTTGGGTGTAGTGGTGCATGCCTATGATCCCAGCGCTGGGGAGGCTGAAAGCAGGAGAATCACCACAAGTCCGAGCTATGAGGTGAGGCTCTGTAACAACCAAATACATTTTTTTAAAAGGGTGGGTTATGCAGTGAAACTAGAGCCTAGTAGATGTGAAGGTGACTAGATAAAATCAATTAAATAAGCAAAACTCCTCAGGCTACGAAGTGCCTTGTGGGCTGTGCTAACAGGCTCAGAAAGTTTACCAATGCTAGTGGGAGGCTGGTGGATCTCAGTAGGAGGCAAGAGACATCATGAATGTCACCAGAACTTGATCTGGAAAGATCCATGGTAGCCAGGTGGGAAGGAATGTGATGGGAGAGGAAGACCCCAGAGACAGCAAGGTAAAGGGCTGTCATTTCCTACAGTCCTGGTAGTATGACTGGGCTCTAAAACAGAATGGCCAAGAAGCAGATAAGGAAGGGAAATTGATTTAAAAAAACATTTCAGATGAGGAATCACACAATGATTGCACAAGAGAGATAAGAAGAAAGGACATAGAATTGTGTTCAAAGTTGAGACACTTGGTTAAAGGTTAAACCATCTCTTCTTCCCAGGAGACTGTGAATTCTGCTTTTCAGTCTAATTGAAAGCTCGAGTGCAGCAAAACAGAAGTGAGTTGGGGCAAAGGAAGCATCATTTGACCAGAAAAGATTGATCGATCCCTTTCCATAATCAGTGGAACACAGGTAAATAGATTTAGCAGGTTCTTTATCGAGTGCCTTTAATCACCTAACACAAATCAATACTCCTTTAGAGGAACATAAATTAATTCTCCAAACAAATAGCTAATGCCTGAGGATAGATGGCTGTAGTGTTTACACACTCCAGCTCTCTTGTGATTGGGGGGATCGGGGAGGGTAAGACCGAAGAAAGGCAGCCAGCCATGAACTCAGAGGTAAACTCTGTGCTTGGAAATGCATGGGGTCAGCACCAGAAGCCCCACCTGTCCTGGCACTTCACCCATGATGTCACAGCATCTCAAGTGCCAGAAGCACACAGTTACCTGGGGACACTGTAGTCTCTTTCTGGTCCTAAGCACTCCACTGCTATAGGGGTCATTTTGCTGCTTCTCCATCTGAGCCCTTCTCATCTGGCTGCATGCACCAGAAGTATCAAGAGGTCCTCTGGGTGTGTCAATACGCCTCTTACCACACCAAGCAACAAACAGCACCTAGAAAAAAAGACCGGAGCTGTAACTACTTCTCAAGCCTGGTTTGCTGTCCATGTGACCTGGGGCAAGTCACCTCCCACTGTAAATCCACATGTCTACACCTGTACCAGGAAAAAGTAATGTCTGCTTCCCTCTTATAGTGCTTCTGTAACCTCACATGCACTCAAAACCTGTGAGAGACATCCTCCCTCACCCAACATATTACTTTGCCAAGCTAGGAATGATGTACTTAAGGGACTGTATAAAATTGCTTATCATCCTTCCCCCAAATAGAATAGTTGCAGAAATATTATGTGACTTGTGCAGAAAGAGCTGGCGTGATGCTTTCTTCGTATCTCCAGTCTTTCTCTTATGATTTCCTCTGATGAAAAAGCCAAACCAAAAGATCAGCCATCCATGCTGAGAACAAGGCCAGGGGTTAACACTGGGCTTTTTAAATGATCCCAGATGTTGTTCTAAATAATGGTAGCCATTATCGGTAGTATTAATAAAGGCTATTCCACCAAACGGGTGTGCAAATCCTGTTTAAATGTGAGGCGAAGGGTCAAAACATGAATGATGAAGTAGGCTTCCGTTTTCAGACTGACCTCAGGGCAATTTCTTAGAAATCCAACTAACACTGGGAAGCAGTACACAGCTGCTTCATGCTGCTGGTCCCTTTCTCCAGATTCGCCATCATTTCTGCAGCTATCATTCTCCTTCAACTTGAGAATTAATATGCAAATTCCCTAATTACATGGCCAAGAGTTTTACAGATCTCACCTGGAGTAGTAAATGATTTTCCAGGTCTCTGCCTTCCTTAGTAGGGGGTCTGGTAACCTCAGCTTCAGGATTGTCATAGAAACCATTAGTGTCACTAAATTAACCAGCCCTCAGAATTAGCCAAGAGAAAGCGTATATTGATCTAACTTGGTGATGTGAGGCCAGAAGCACTTTCTTTTATGATTAACCTCTTCAGAGTCCTCTCAGGCTACTCACACTCTCAGTGGATGGAAAATAATTGCAGAATCATTAATGTGTCCCCAGAACCACAGACTCCGCACCATTATTTCCCCTAAAATAATAAAATTACTCCTCCGTTCAACTGTAAGTCTCTTTTAAAGTTGCTCAAGGCATATATATTGGTAAAATAGTGGTCCTTGTCCCTTAAGAAATATAATATTTAATAGACTACAATTAGTATTATTACTTCTATATCATGCTGAAGTTAATAAAATGTTTTTCATATAGGTAGGTTTATTAAAATACATGTATGAGAGCAATGAGAGAGGAGTGGCACCTTTGGGCCCAGTTTACAACTGCAAATACTAAGGCAAATATCCTTAAAACAGTTTGCACACACACACACACACACACACACACACACACACTATACAACCAGAGTATAATATCTTTAATGTCTGATACACCAGATTGAAATCCCTTACTCTTTTACTATGCGCTAGTGGAAAAATTAGGAATTGTTAAATTCCTAGAGCTGAGGTATCCTGATCCTACTATGGCAGTCATAAAATCCATATTAAGTGACATGAGAACATACCTATCACTATTTGGCCAGGGCATGTCACCAAATGCATTCTGTAAGTGGCAGCTAAAACACCCAAACAGCATTATTATTCACCTGCAAAGGGGCCTCCTAAAAATGATGCAATTTTTCTTTCCAATGAGGTTATTGATTCCCTCTAAGGAGACTCTCAGCAGGATAAATGACTCTTCAATTTTCCCCTAGCAGACTTTTGGCATTTGGGGATGCAATACAAATGCAACTTACCACATCTGTGAGTCCCAAAGGTTGATAGACATTGCTGTGTAACAGCAGAAAATTATCACATCAATAAAAATTGACCACTGTTCAAATACTGAATTCATCCAAAGAGCATTTACTTGGGGCACTTCTGAGAGGAGAAGACAGGGCTGATCAGGGTCTACCACCTGTATCTAGAGGCTCCTTGAGGGAACCTTGCCAGTTTGGTCAGAGAATAACCCAGAGTAGAAAATAGTGGATGACTTTCCACTTCCAGGCCTCATTTTCCTCACCAGTTCTGAAAGGATCCTTTAAACCCACCTCTAATAATTTCACTTTCCCTTAACATATTCTAGTGGCTCCTGACTCCCTGCAAGCTAAAACCTATCCCACCCCTTATCTTTTCAGTTTCTTTTTTTTTAGTATTTATTTATTTTTATTTTTTATTTTTTACCATCTCACTCCAGAAAGAATGGCTGTCATAAGGAAATCAACCAACAACAAATGTTGGAGAGGTTGTGGGGAAAAGGGAACAAGTCTCCACTGCTGGTGGGAATGTAGACTGGTACAACCATTGTGGAGGTCAGTGTGGAGACTACTCAAAAGAGTAGGTATCGTAAAACTGTCTCATTGATATTTGTACTTCAATAAAACAAAAATAAATAAATAAATAAATAAATAAATAAATAAATAAATAAATAAATAAATAAATAAATAAAAGAGTAGGACTGGAAATCCCATTCAAGCTGGCTATCCCCCTACTGGGAATTTTCCCAGAAGAACTGAAAACATTGTATCATAGTGATATATGTGTACCTGTGTTTATAGCGACACAATTTGTGATAGCAAAATCTTGGAAACAACCAAGATGTCTGTCACATGAGGAATGGTTGAAAAAGATGTGGTATTTCTATATAATGGAGTATTACTCAGCTATTAAGAATGATAAGCTTGAAGCATTTATATTGAAGTGGATGCCACTTGACTTTTTTTTTTTTTTTGGAGACAGGGTCTCACTGTGCAGTTCAGGCTGGCCTCAAACTCACTTTGTAGCTCAGCCTGGTCTCGAACTCACAACAATCCTCCTGGCTCAGCTTCCCAAATTCTGGGATTATAGGCATGGACCACCACGCCCAGCTTAGATACCACTTGAACATATACTCATAAGTGAAATAAACCAGACACACATGTGTAAATATCATATAGACTCCCTAGTATGAGAAGCGAAAAGAAGAAATACAAATAGAAATGTACAACAGCAACTAAAAACAATTGAGTCAGATAGGGCAAAGTGAATGGCATATGCTGCAGGATACTAATCAGCTTTTCTTCTTTTCAGTTTCATCTCCCGCTAGCTTCCTCCTCCACCCACAACCTCCTCTCTGTCCCACCGAATCTCATGATGAACTCGCTCATCTGCCTCTAGCACCCAAGATACTGCACACATCACCTATTTGAGCCGCGCCACTCCCGTCTGCTGCTCTTACTCCACTTGAATGGATTTTGCTTTTTCCTTCCCACCCCAACTCTTCTTTCCACACTATGATTATCTTATTTGCTTGCCTTCTAGCCAGGTCCAATCAACAACAAAACAAGAGAAAGAATTTTTTTTTTTTTTTAGTGACCAGTACTTTCATGTCCTAGATTAGGTCATGGCCAATTTCCCAACAATTCTGACAGCTCCGAGTCTCCTTGTTTAACTTTGGTACGACATCGAGCTCTGCAGAGAAGAACGCCTGCAGCACTTGAGATCACTCGCTCAAATCCGCCTTCTACTTCAGCTCGTTTTCAAAACAGTGTAAGGACCAAGAGCTGCTAAGCAGGAGCAGAGACTCCTAATCAAGATAAAAGGAGCTATGATGTGCTCCGCCAGCTTTGGCATCAAAAGGAGCCATCCCTCTGGCTGTAAGGGGTCTGCGTTGTGTCTGATTCTTGACACATTAGAAAAGCAACCTGGAATAGTGTCAGCTCTGCGAACTCAAAAGATAAACTACCTGGGCATAAGTTGCAGCTGTGCTCACTTTGAGATGTGTGACCTGAGGCACATTTATTTCACTTTTTTCTTTAAGACTAGGGACTGAATTCAGAGCCTCTGCACTGAGCTCCATTCCTAGCATTTCCTTTTTTGCTCATTTTTTATCAGTGCATGTTTGCAGTGCATATTAAACACGTTCCTCATGGAGAGCTGGTGCACAGACAGACCTGTTTCTCTTTTCAATTCCTCCTCCTTCCTCCATCTCTTGATCTCCTTCCCATTCACAACCAATCTATCTCCTAATTTCCCATTATCTGTCTTCTACCTTGCTCTTTATTTATACTTCAGCTTTCACATGTAAGAGCAAATGAATGCTATTTAAGCTTTGTTTCTGATGTGTTTCACTGAACATTAAGACCTCAAGGTGCATTCGGTTTTCTACCAATGACTCATATTTATCCTTCTTTGTGGCACAGAGGACAGAGACTCATTATGTTGCAAATTACCCCAGTGGAGCTCAAATTTGCAGTACTTGACTCAGCCTCTCAACATGCTGGGATTATAGGTCTGCTCTACAACTCCCAGCTACTTATTTCTTTGTGTCTTAGTTTCTTCCTTTGAAAAGAGAAAATAACAGTACTAAAACTGTAGGTTGTTGAATGAGTTAGTGTAACCAGTAGTATAGGCAACAATTAGGAGAGAGAGAGGGAGGGAGAGAAAGAGAGATCTAGAACACAATAAACAACATATAAACATTTGTTGAATAAAATAAATACAGCACTATGTGTCAAAAGCTGGAGCTTTCAAATTTTTATTTTTGAACTAATGAATTATGTGTCATCTACTGTTTCTAAAATACTTCCAGTTTATTCTTTGAATGAGCAATAGAAGATACTATCATTAACCTTCATCAAACATTACTGACAATGGTCAGAAACACTTTTTAGGAAGAAAAATGGTACAAAGTCCCACAGTTATAAAGCATTAAAGCACTGGTATCAAAGTATTCCCTGAGGACAGGGCTGAACCAGGAAGTATGAGCAACACCATGGACCACCATTAGTAAGCAAGGCTTAATGTCCCAGAATTGATATTTATTTATTTATTTTTTTTATTTTATTGAAATACAAATATAAATCAGACAGTTTCAAGACACCTTAACAAGACAGATTCGATAAATTAATACATTGCAAACTGTTTTCATAATGTTTTGGTATCATACAAGGTGCATACATGATATTATATTTACAGATATTATTTTAGCAGATGTCTCTTATCAATGAATTAAGAGTGTAGCTGCTTACTTATCTTATTTTTATACATGAATTATATCAAAAATTCAATAATTATTTTCCTAGTGGATGACCATAGTATTAGAAGCCGACATAATATCCTGTCTAACCACCATTAGTGCAGATCTTGCCTCTCATAGGATTATGTAGAAGCACAGCGTTATCTATCCCAACTGTACTGTATACACACACACATCATGATTTTTCTTTCTACACCCCTTCCTCTGTCTACACCTGTCAAAGGTGGACACTCCATTGTCATTCAACTAACTTAGGTGCTTGAACACCACACCACAATCCAACACAGTCCAGCATTCTACAACAATAGTGAGTTATTCAAAGAAGTTGTGGACCATAGCCATTTACAGCTCAGCTTAATATTATGGCCCCACGATGTATACTTCATTTTCATACTTTTCTGCTGGATGGTTAAGACCTAGATAGATCAAGACTTATATACCAACACATGAACTTTATATTTCTTATGTGGTCAGTGAAGTCCTCTCAGGGTTTAGACCGGCCAGAGACAGCGCGGCCCACTCTGCCATCCTCCTAATCCCGCCCATGCCATCCCAGCCCCAGAGACCGGCCACAGACAGCACGACCCACAGCCTGAGACAGCGGCTGACTCCAGGGGCCTCCTGGATCCCGCCCCAAGCTCTCCCAGCGAGAGAGGATTTGCACGACTCACCAGGCTTCCCAGATCAGTGAGAGTGTGGTGAATCTGAGGGAGAGCCATTGGCTTCTTCCCACGTGCGCTACCCGATCCCTGCCCCCAACCCCTCCAAGCCAGTGACTGGCCTGAAACCTCAGGACCCACTCACCAACACCTCCCCGGATCCCCTGCCCTAAAGCCCACTGAACGTGTGGGAATTTCCCCGATTCTCTGGGCATCAAAGGTCAGAGAGTGTAGAACTCCAGGCCCGCCGTGCCCGAGAGACATTTCCCAGGGATTACCTGCCCCCCACCCCCGTGGCCCGGTGACAGCTCCAGGTACACTGTGCCAGAGAAACATTTCCAGGTGATTACTGGTCCCACCCCACAGCCCCAGACCCAGTGCAGGTCGGCCTGGAGTAAGAACTCCAAGTCTGCCATGCCGGAGGGACATTTCTCAGCAATCCTCGGTCCCACACCATGGACCGAAACCAAGCACAGCCTGGCCTGTGAGTGAGGGCTCCAGGCCCACTGCACCAGAGGGACCTTTCCCAGCCTTCTCGGGTTACGGCCTGTAGACCCGGACCCAGCATAGGCTGGCCGACGCAGTACAGCCTACTCAGTGAATAAGATCATCCACTATCCTTTTGTGAGCCCAGAAGACCCACCAAGCCCAGGCCCGCCCACCTGGGGAACGACCTGTCTGACACAGGAGGGCTGACCCTGGGAACCAACAGAGGGCTACCAAAGGAGCTGCAGCAAAAAAGGAACTGAACACAACAGCTAGACCCAGGATAGGCATACCTGGAAAATCTCAAACTTAATAGACTGGCACCCAAATCTCATAACAAGCTAAGGTTATAGCTGTCCCAGAATTGATAACCTTCAACATTAAAAACAAACCACAACAGCCCACAAGAAAACTGTAGGCAGTTTCCAAGAAAAGGGATGTTCTAAGATCAATAAAGGGAAAGGGGGCTAACAAAGTCTGCTACTCTACAGACTTACACTAAGATATTCAGGAGGCAGAGTGCTGGCTCTTTCCAAGACTCTCTGGACACAGAAGAGGGGAACAACTGCACTGATACTCATAAGGGTACAAGAAGAGAAGAATGGGCAGGCTTCTGGCTCAAGACACCTATTGTCTTGAGAAACCACACTTGGCACATTCGCATCTCCATTTTCACAGGGATCAGCTGGAGATGGTGTGTTGCTGAGCTGCACCAACTGACCTACTGACACGGGTGAATAAGACTCCCCACTTGATGAAAGGTACCTGGGCTGAGTTTGTGTTCTCTAACACCAAAGAATGAATTTTGGGAACAATGGAGGTTAAGAGCAGAATATATTTATTGGGGGAAACAAAGCTCCTGTCTGAGAGAGGGATAGAAGGGGAACCCCAGTGGGTTACCCCAAAAGCTGTGTCTTCCAGAGATTTTTATAGACCAAAACCATATGGTGAGGTGCATCTGAGGTGGAGAACATGGAAACCTACTTAGGTGGACACGAGGTGGGACAAAACTGTGGATAATGAGGGACCTTTTAGACCACTATATTACAAACACAATCACTCAGGTAAAATTGGTGTAATCCATGACCAAATGGGGAAGCAAGTCACATAGCAAGTGGGCATTAATAAGACCCTGGGCTTTTCCTGTAGGTGACTGAGTTGCTGAGTTCCAGGGGTCCTTAAGGTGAGAGATTGAAATATCAATCCTAAATGCCTATCTTTAGGGAAGTATGTGGCTGAACCTATTAACTCCTTTGTCTTCAGCCCATCGAAGGAGCCTGTCTCTCCCAAAGCTGCAAAGTCATCTTGTCTTCCATACTGTCTCCTTGAGGGCCTAGCCCTGACAGCCTGTAATATTTTTATCCAACTCAGCTGCCTACAACACTATGACCATATCTCCCTCCTACACAATCCCTCATACTCACAAGATAACCAGTTCTCCACTTCTTACTACTTGTCCATACAACGTAAGTAACACATCCCATCCCAAGTTGGTGGAGAAAAGTAAATGAGTTATGTGATCCTTTTGATAATGGAAATCATGCGTACTCAATGGCCTTCCTACATTCCATGCATTCTGAATTCCTCCCAGTACTAGGAAAGTATGTGAATGGCAGAAACTGATATCCAAGTACTTAAGGAAAGGGATGTATTGGGATGTTACAGAAGTTCAAAAAACAAATCTGAGGTCCAGTGTGAGAACCAAGCAGGAACCAGGAATGTTACAGAGCTTGAGCCTAGAGTTCCCAAGAAAACATATCACAAGCTGGCACAGAGGACACACTTGTCACCATTCGAGTCTCAACTCCAGGTTTCCACAGGGCCCTCATTTAGGGCTCAGTGTTCCCAATTTCATGATCCTTAGCTCATAGGTCTGCCGCTGACTGTCCTAGGGCATGCTTGGTAGGATCTGACTCTTGAGGTTCTGAGGAGAGAGTGGAGAAGCAGCCTCGAGAACAGTTGTCTACCAATAAGCAGAAATTCCCACTGAGGGATGAAGAGAAACCAAGAGGCAGAACGAACTATAGGCATGCAGGAAGGAGCAACCAGCCATTCAGCTGGACACAGGATAACTAAAAACATGACAAGTCACACCCACTGAAACAAAAGGAAGATAAATGACCAGGATGGTTCTCCCATTTCTGAAACAGCCTCTAACGTGCTCCCATTCTGCCAACAAATACCTCTTATCTGCAGCTTTGCTCACTGATGATGCAATAGCTGTACATCTAGGGACGATCCCTGGCCTCAGGGAAATAAATGGTGGCAGGTCATTGCCAGACATCACTTACATGAAAGTATGTGTCAAGGGCACTTGATCCAGTCTGGGAGAAGGGTTAGATGAAATGATCTTAAAAGTGAAATGCAAAGTCAAAAAAATAAGTAAATCTGCCCTTTGACCCAGCACCAACCCTTCTACACAGATGGAATCAGGTCTCTCCTTTGAGCCTGGTCTAATTGAACACCACATATATTTCCCACACTCCTAACCTAGGTCCACAAGAGTTAAATTAACTGGCTTCACCTCTATTTTAAGGGGAGACCCAGTACAGCTCTAAGATAAATTTGAGAGCAAACTGTATGGGATACTCTCCCGCTTCTTTTGCTGCCTCTGTTGCCTCAGCTCACAATCCAAGAACCCCTCAGTTAGGTACCCTAAAATCACCAATGCTTGTCATACTTGCGCTCCACCTAAGGTGGTCTAAAAGGCCCCTCATTAAGCACTTGTGAGAAGAACTTAGATGTGAGAAAGCAAATTGACTTCTATTTAATGCCAAAGTTAAGCCTTTGTCAAAGCAACTATGACATTCATGGGTATCTCCTAAGCAGAAATTCATAAATAAGGAATTGAAGCCTTTTCCAAATTCAGGCACCCAAGTAGAAGTCTCCATCGCATTCCCTCCACTCACCCTTGCCAATCTAGTCTCCATCTTTTTCTACCCTACACTACACTATGCAAGGGCAACCTGAACGAACTATATCAAAGGACACACTTGACCTTTTTCAACTCACAGGAAAGAGATAAAATGCACAAGAGTGTGGTCAGAATATCCATTACCCAAGCCTCTCTCAGTGTCAAAATTTCATGTGATCTTTTTACTGAAGATCACAACTCTAAAGGAGGAGGAGGCGTTTTACTGAAGGCCTTTTTGCAAAAGCCAAGCACCCCTACCCTGATACTGGTTCCTCCAATGGCTAAGAGATCACCAGTCATGAGGTTCAGTGCAATGTCCTTTAATTAATTCCTCTAAACCAAAGTTTACCAACTTCAAAACTACTGGCACTTGAGGCAGATAACTTTTAGGAGGCTGTGTGGTACCTTATGGGATAGTTAACAGCATCTGGGTCCTAACCCACTGGATACTAGTTGAATCCTATGCTCAGTCAGGACAACCAAAAATGTCCCCGGGGGAAAAAATGTCCACTAGAAAATAGAAGCACTCTCTGCTTAGAAAGAGTGATTTAAACCTTTCTACACTTTTAAAACAGTCCCTTTGCTAATTTTTTCTAATTATTTAACAAAAATGATTAATCTAAATATTTTAAATGCACTACTGCACTACTTTTTCCTGCCTTGACCTCTGAATTACAGTAAAAGCCAATGGACAAAACTGAGCAAAGTGACCATGCTACACTTACTTGACCCAGTGAAATGTAAATTCCTAAAGGAAGGGCGCTGTGCATCTCTGCTTCCTGCTGAGTGCTCTCTACTAAGGATGACAGCTTCAAAAAATAAGAGCATATCTAAAAAATATAGAAGTTTCCATAAAAAAATAGAAATGCATGTATAAAAAATAAGGATATAGAGGTTTAATAAGTGCAATACAGAGAAAATAAAGCCTGACCCAAAGGTTTTATTATTTTGTCCCCTGTTGAGGTAATCCTCACTGCTGAGTCATCCCCAGTACAGTGTACCTGTGGGACTATCAGTGGGGCCACCTCAACAACTTTGATTTGTATCCCACAGTGACCAAAGCAAGCTCCATGAGAACCAAGGTACAGCCCGGCCTCCTCACCACCGCAGACCCACTGCTTTGCTCAGTACCTAGTAAATATTCTTCCAGCAAGTGAACCAGTGAATGACCCATCTGACTGCAGCGTGGCCCCCCAATAACCTAGCAATAGGACAAAAGAACTTGCCTCATATCATCAAGGCCAACACACAGTGCATTTCTTCATGTGTTCTGATGAACAGAAATTATAGGGCTCCGCTGTCTCCTATGCCTTAGAGCTGTGCTGACAACCTCAAAAACAGTGATAGCTCTTGATTCAAAGAATAGCCATCAACTTATTATTATGGCCCCGCGTTGTACGTAACCAAAACATTATGAAAACCGTTTGCAATGTATTAATTTATCGAATCCGTCCTGTTAAAGTGTCTTAAAACTGTCTCATTGCTATTTGTACTTCAATAAAATAAAAAATAAATAAAAATTTTTAAAAAAGAATAGTCATCAGGCTAGAAAAAGAGAAAATCTAATTCTGAGCTATAGAAACTTAACTGAAGTGCAGAGTAATGCTGTATTGGTTCTGTATTGAAAGTCCATGATAGTGAAAATCAAACGGAAACAAACTTTATTATTAGAAATCAATTCTTTAATTCACGGTTTTTGTTCACTTTTATTTATCTGTCACTGGATAACAAATTACTCTTCAAAATGAAATGGCTCTGACCATACAAATTTATTATCTCACAGCTTGTGTGGGACAAGAATCTGGAAACAGCATTACTGATCCTCCACTTTGGGATCTCTTTTGTCTTTAATTCTTCTGGTCTTGCGCATTTTATTTTTTAAGTCTTATACTTTCTATTTCTATTTTTATTGGTATGTGTATGCAGTACATAATGATTACCTTGTTCCTGAGGAGTTTGTGCACGTCCATAACACATCTTAATTCTTGCCCTTCTCCTCTACTTCCTCCTCCCCCTCCATCTCTTGTGGGCTGTAATTCTTACTCCAATAAGACGAACATGATCTCTAAGAAAACTCAACCCCAGCCCCTAGCATAAGAAGACTTTGCCCAAAAAACTGAAGCCATTCCCTTTTTGTATAGGTACCATAAAGTCACCACATCCTCTGTATCAAGAAAAAGTTTTCTACCCTTTCCTACATAGACACCACATAATTCCCACATCCTCCACTCTAGAGTATCTAGGTGCTATCATTCCACCCTTGTAAACATTCCCTAGAAGGCAAATGAATTTTTCTCTCATTCATTCATTTGAGAAACATTCACTGGACAGATACAGAAGTCCAAAGCCATCCTTGGTGGAAGGGATTCACTGGGAAATGAAGACACACAATATTGCTCCCTTAGAAATTTACATTACAGTCAGTTATTGCTATCATTAGTGTCTTATTTGTCTAACTGGGGAACAGTAAACCTGAACTGAAGTTCTAGAAAGCTCCTTCACTTCTCTGAGTTGTTCAGTGACAGAGACAAAGTGTGATTCCCAGCACAGTAACTCAGCAAGACTCGCAAATAATTAGGAAGTTGGAAGAAGCCAGCAGGTTGATAGCCCTGCCTCCTAGTAACTTGCCCCAGACTATGCAAGAGTTTAGCCTCCTGAATAGCACCACAATCTTTTTTCTTGAATTGGCCTTATTGTTTCTCCATTTGGGAGCCAAATTATAGCCTCATAAAACAGCAGGAGTGCCAGAGAAATTGCTTAAATACAGTAACTAGTAAAACCTCAAACTGCTGTGCTAATTAAATTGCCTTATTGCTACAAATTTTGTTAATACAAGGCAAGTAAAAATGCCAGTCTCTCTCCTTGGGCAGAAGAAAACAATGCCTCCTGATGATGCTCACATTTGACTCTAAGGCCAACCTCAGCCCAGCGGGAGAGTACCAGCTCCAATCAGCTGCTGGGATTCCCTCCTCTCTAGAAAGGCTTCTTCCACTCCATTAAGGTTCCCAGGAGCTTGAACCCAGCAGTATAAGACTGAAAAGGCCCAGGGAGTTAGAACTGGCTGCCAAATGGATCCAAGAGTTCAACTGAGAAGCTCAGAGGACCTCGTGCAAGTAATTAGTTAGAAATACTTGAGTACCTGGCCGTGCAATACATGAAGTGTCCTGTGTGTAGAAAAGGGATCTGGGATTCAGTCCTAGTTACAGTCTTCCTTGAAAAAAAGGTGGATCAAATGAAAGGGACACAGAAATAAATCAAAAACTTAATTTATTTTTGGTTCCAAGTATCGAACACAGGGCTTCCAGCTTGCTAGGTAAGAATTCTGCCACTGAGCCAAATCCTTAGCCCTAAATCAGAAAATTAGTAGTACAGATTTCAAAGCCAGTCTGCCTAGCTCAAACCTTGGTCTAACATATAGTAGTCTTGTATGCTTGAACGGGTTACTTAACCTCCCTATACCTTGAGTCCTCATATATAAGGCAAAGCTAATAGTATCAGGTATTTAAGGTGGTTGAATGAGTATTAAGTAAAATAATATATGAGAATCTCTTAACATAGGGCCTGGCATAAGTCTATCTGTACTAAATCTTGGGAGTAAAGTTGCAATTACTATCACTGAACACTGTAAAAAATATTGGGCAAAAGATGGGAATTCTAGTATTGGCTCTATCTCTAATCTGAAGTAATTTTCTTTCTCTGTCTCTACATTTATTCATTTGGCAAGGATGAAAAAAACACAGGCTGAATTATATCTAAAATTCTCTCCAGTACTAAAAGAATACGAGCCATTAGAGTAATGCTCTGTTACATGTGATGTATGTGTTCAGCGCAGATAGCATTAATTCAGGTACTTACTGAGCACCTAACAGGCGCAGGGCATGACCTCAGACACTAAGTATTGGGCAGAGAGGCAGAAATTCCAGGGCAAATACACTGTGTTGTGAACCCATTGTGCAGCTGTTGACACTAGGCGTGCTTTCCTGCTGAGCTCACCAGTAAGAGTCAGAGCAAAAAAGTGACACTGCAGCAAGGGAAGATAATTAAAGAATCCCCTAGAAGGACAGTTTACAAATTAGAGAGCATCATGAAGGAAACTTGAAAGAGTCTTCCTCTTTCAAAAATCTACCTGGGAATTTGTTATCATCCAAGTGAGGTCAGCAGATCGGGAGGCAACTGACACTGCAAACATAAGTGACTACTACACTCCCCAAGAGGAGGGGAAGGAGCGTCGTCGCATCATGACGTGCAGTGAGGGACAAGAGCACCAGCATGAATCAGGAGGCAGAGAAAGAGGGGGAAAGTATGGCTAAGAGGCTTGATTGCTTTTCCTAGGGACAAAATAGGCCAGGCAAGATAAGCAGGCTGGGTATACTTGGGACTACCTACTCTGAATAATTTTCTGAGTTTATAGGAATGGGCCTTAGCAGCCTGCTGTCACCCTATCTGGACAAAGAAGACTTTGTCCCTGATGGCAAAAGCCTGATTTTAAAAAGGTAGGTGTTTGCATGGATTTGTCATTGATGCCTTGCTATCAGAGGCATGCCTTTAGGTGAGTTCTTTACTATCTTTATGAGTTAACTCTGAGAAGAGTAATCCCTGCCCCTGCCCTGGGTTCACAAGAACACAGGATAGAAACATCACACAATATAATAAATACCAATCATGATTAATACACTCCCATCCCTCTGAAAGAAGGGAGTGAGTACCCAACTCCAAAACACAGAATCACATGGAAAGGGCCACCTAAGATAGACATAGGCACAGACAGCTATGACTCAGTCAAGAGATCCAGTCAGCCAATAGGAGCCCGGCATACAGGTAGTCGACAATGGAAATAAATACCCAAACCTTCATACTTCCTTCTGCAGTTGGGTTTGAAATGACTCCCAGAGGCCTGCTGATGGGTTTTGGGGAAACCAAGAGGGCACGAACTTTATCACTGATGAGCTCACAGAAGAATGCATCCAGGAGTCTTAACCTTGAAGGCCCGCACCCAAATCCTTTCCTCATGGGTTCTGTACTCTCTCTCAGAGCCATGCTCTTCCATGACACCAGGCTTCCCCTAGGGCCCAGAGCCATGGAGCCAGCTGACCACGGACTCAAGTCTTGGAAACCATGAGCCAAAATAAACTTTTCCTCCTTCAAGCTGTTTTTCTCAGGTATTTGGTCACAGCGACCAAAAAAAAAAAAAAAAAAAAAAAAGTGTCCAGGCATTGAAATGGCCCTGCTAGAAGCCACAAGGTCAAGGAGGCCTTATATTCTGTCTGGGAGGAAAGCAGGTTGGAGAAGTAAAGAGTGGGACAAGGACAAGGTGAGTACGGAAAAGGCATCAGCACACATGAGAAACACACTTAAGCCACACCCGGAGAGGCTAGAACGGCTTTGGCTTCAGCAAGAGCCCGCAGTGCCTGGCTAAAGAAAACTGGGTTGAACGTGCCCTGGAGGTGGAGTCGCCAAAGAGATGAAAGGAAGAATTTATTTCTTCATCCAATCCTTCCCTCTCATTTCCTGTCCGCACAAATATGGGACAGCTCAGGGAGGGGCAGGAATGATTTTATTCCTTTCTTCCCAGCAGGAACCTTCTGGGAGTACCTCCTTCAGGCCCTCCAGGATATTTAAAAGCCTATTGTGTTTCAACAACTGCTGACCTTCCCTCTGTTGCCAGGAAGCCCACTGCAGACTGGAGAATCTGAGCACGCCTGCCGCCACTGTCACTACACGCTCCCAGAGGACACACTAAGCTGATGTGTATGAATATGCTCGGGGCAGCAGGAGAAGCACCGACCCAGCCCACAAGAGGAAAGAGGCTGTACCCCTGCAGCTCACAGGGGTACTTGAAGACGGGAAGCACCCCCCGCGGATTTTAAGGAAGCCCACCCAGTCCTCAGTTCTGTGAATAGGTGACTGAGTCATACGAGTTTTCTGCCCCTTAGATAGTCTATAAAGGATCAAGAAAAGACAAAACTATACTAGGGAGATTATACGATATTTACACATGTGTGTCTGGTTTATTTCACTTATGAGTATATGTTCAAGTGGCATCCACTTCAGTATAAATGCTTCAAACTTATCATTCTTAATAGCTGAGTAATACTCCATTATATAGAAATTCCACATCTTTTTCAACCATTCCTTATGTATACATCGCGGGGCCATAATATTAAGCTGAGCTGCAAATGACTATGGTCGACAACTTCTTTGAATAACTCACTATTGTTGTGGAATGCTGGACTGTGTTGGATTGTGGTGTCGAGTTCAAGCACCTAAGTTAGTTGAATGACAATGGAGTGCCCACCTTTGACAGGTGTAGACAAAGGAAGGGGTATAGAAAGAAAAAATCATGATGTGTGTATATAGGCAGTACAGTTGGGATATATAATGAATGCTGTGCTTCTGCATAATCCTGTGAGAGGCAAGATGTGCACTAATGGTGGTTGGACAGGATATTATGTCGGCTTCTAGTACTATGGTCATCCACTAGGAAAATAATTATTGAATTTTTGATATAATTCAGGTATAAAAAATAAGATAATTAAGCAGCTACACTCTTAATTTACTGATAAGAGACATCTGCTAAAATAATATCTGCAAATATAATATCATGTATGCACCTTGTATGATACCAAAACATTATGAAAACAGTTTGCAATATAATTAATTTATCGAATCTGTATTGTTAAGGTGTCTTGAAACTGTCTGATTGATATTTGTACTTCAATAAAATAAAAAATAAATTAAAAAAAAGACAAAACTAAAGCGAATGGTGTTTGTAAATAGAATATCATGTCAGCACCTTACACAACAAATAGCCACTAAGAACCCAACGTGCAATGTATTAATTATTAAACCAGTCCTACTAATTTGATTTGAAACTGTCTCATTGCTATTTGTTCTTCAATAAAATTATGGAAAAAAATAATGAATAAATAGGAAAAAATGCACTACCTACAAGCGAGCAACGAACCTTGTACCTTAGGCTCTGCAAGGGACAGCAGGAAAGCAGCAAGGGGCTAGTGGGACTGCACGCTAGTGGTGACACCTTTTTCTTTGGGGGGTGGCAAACATGTTCTTACTTTTTGTATATATTAAGCATGGAGAGATGTGTGGTATATGAACGGATTCTGGAGCATTCAAATTTCAAGAGGGAGAAGGACCATGGGGAAAGAAAATATCTAAAGGGGTTGCTCAAGTGTTTGCTAGTGATGTTAGGACCCCACACTGTGAGGCCCAAACCAAACAGACTCTATGAGTCACACAGACCCTGTTACTGAGTCACAAAAGATTGTTAAGGTTACTATGGTTACTGCCCTATCCTCCAGCGCATGATGTCCCTACTGCCCCACAGCTTGCAGATGTTCTTAAGATAACCCCACCGAAACCAACAATTCCCGGGACGACAGGACCCTTCCTAGAACAACCCTCCCTAACGACCCACACCACCCAATTGTTGTAAAGACCAATACGAGCCATCCTATCCGTTCAAATGTAAGCCCAGCTAACACATGCGATTGGCTTCTGTAACTCTGCTTGCTGCTTAGCCCACCAAAAATACTATATAATCCTAAGCGAACAAAGGCTCAGGGTTGCCATGGCCCAGTTGCCTTGTGACCCTGTGCAGGCACAGCTTCTAAAATAAAAATCCCCTTGCTTTTGCATGAGAGGACGTCTCTTGGAGTCTTTCTTCACGCGGTGGGCTTCTCAGACCTAACTGTGACACAACCCTAAATTTATTAGATCGGAGCACAGGGCCGCAAGTCAGACTGAATTGTACTTCTGTGCCTTTTCAATTCATACTTTTTGGCCTCCTTAGCTTACTCAGCCTGTGTCCACCTTAGTTTTATCAACTGCAAACTACAGCAGCAATAGGACTGTCTCCTAGGTACTCTAATTAAAGGAGACAATGTGTATAAAGTGCCTGGAAGATTTTCAAAGGATTTAATATTGCCATTAATACCTTTAACAAATCATGTCCACCTGGGACCAGAGAGATAGTTCAGTGGACTAAGAGCCTGCTTAGGCAAGTGCAAGGACCAGGATTCAATTCCCAGCACCACATGCCATGCTGGCCCCACCCCCCAGGCACACTGAGCCAGCAACTGAGGCCAGGCATTGGTGGTACACATCTGTAATCCTGGCACTGGGGAGGCTGAAAACAGGAGGATCACAGCAAGTCAGGACTCCATAGTGACACTACCAATTACATTCAATCAATCAATCAATCATGTCCACCTATAAATACAGAAACTCAAAATACCTGCCCTGGCACACAAGAGGCATTATTTTCATTATTATTACCAAGAACATGGCTGCAGCTTTGCAGGCAGCCTGGAGTGAGGATCCTGAATTCACCGGGCAGCAATCATTGACATGCATTGAGCCTCGGGCTCTCCTTCCTTAAAGTGGTCAGAAGAATGCCTGCGATGTCTGTTGTTGTCCACTCGGGGCCAGCTTGGCAGTACTAGGAATGGATTAGTAGCTGCAAACAATTCTCCAGCCTTTTAGAGCTTACATTCTAATGCAGGAGATAGGCAATAAGCACATAGCTTAATAACTTTATCACAGCCCGGCAGGGAGTGAGGTTTCAAAAAGTAACAGAAAGCCGAGAAGGTTTTAGAATATTGATAGCAGGACTATTACAGCCACCAGAAGAGAGGGATTTTTTTTTTTTTTTTTTTTTTTTTTTTTTTTTTTTTTTTTTTTTTTTTTTTTTTTTTTTGAGGAAGTAACATTAGGCCACAGGCATCCATGGAGTGGAAGAATAAATAATGACAAAAGATCGTAACTGTGGTCCAGAAAAGCAGACTTCAGTGCAAGTCCCTGAAGTGGGCATGCTCAGCCTGTTTGAGGCCACTGCTAAGCAGGGACCAGGGGCAGTGTGACAGGTAGGAAGTAAGGAATCAAGCTAAGGATTTGAACCAGAGTGCGGCAAGGGTGAAGCACAGGGGGCCAGTGGGACATGATTTCCTCAGCACTAGGAGCTGAACCCGAGCCCTTTACACTGAGCTATATTTCCAGCCATCTTGTTTTTAATCTTTTTTATTTTGAGGCAGTATCTCATTAAGTCACTCTGTTGCCCAAGCTGAGTGCAGACCTATGATCCTCCTGCCTCAGCTTCCCAGGGATCTGGATTTATAGATATGAGCCACCACACCCAGTGGCATCTGATTATATGAAAGGATGTCTTTGGCTGCTGTGTAGAGAACAGAGGGTAAAGACAGGAATAGGAAGCAATGAAAGCCATCAAGAAGACACTGATGACAGTGCAGAACAATTGCTCCTGACACACAAATATCCAATAAATTTGGAAGCAGACAACAGAAAGAAGTCTGTCATACTTCCTAATTTCTTGGTGCTCACATAAGAACTGAATAAAGGGCCAGATAAAACTCTGACCTCGTCCGAGGTAGTGTCTCATGAGCAACCTGTCGTCCAGCTCAGGAGAGTTCTTCAGTAAAACCATCATCCTTTTCCCAGGCTCCTTTATCGAGCCAGACTTTTCTAAATGGGAGGCAAATGTCCTTGATCCTAGTAATCAACACTATTTGAAATAGAGAAAAATCTGTTAAGAAAGCATTCATAAAGTAAAGTGATTTATAGATCAAAAAAATATTTGAAGGTTAACAGAGTCATACTTCTTAACAAATTTTAAGCATAAAACCATTTCATAGCCCAATTCCTGGAATACATAATAATCAGTAACTATCTTTTGAAATGGATCTGAGCCTAAATGAATGAGTGAATGAATGAATGAATGAATGAATGAATGAATGAATGAATGAATGAACTAGTATGTACATATTCCTAGGAGAAACTGCACAGTGGGAGTAAGCAGCACAGAGCCTGGCTATTGATTTGTCCTATGGGGTTGTTTGTCTTTTGATTAGTAAAAGAATAAAGGCTCTTCCTAGTTGTTCTTTTCTTGGATGTAGGACATCAAAACAACACCACTAGGTAGAAGACTGACTCTTTGCTGCATATCTTTAAGATGAATTCTGGCCAATCATAACTTCAAGAATTATCCTAAACCAAATTCAATGCCTAGAATATATCATATGACCAAAACATACTTATCTATTTAGCTGAAAAGCATAGGAATAAAAAAAGATGTTTGTGCAATTTTCACCAAGTTCTAATGAAGTTCCTTTACAGTTTCTTACTTATAGACAAGACAGTGATTTCCTCTTAACTTAAAATCATTTTAAGGATTGTTATGGCCAAATTAAACAAGGTTCCTTTCTTGCCCTGACCATACCTTATTCATCAGGAGTCAGTTTAATGTTTTTGTAATTTTTATTTGTGTTAGTAATATTTGTAATATATAATGATTACATTCATCAAGAGTCAGTCTCAAGCCACAGTTCATCTTGGCCACATAGACAAGCCTGCCACTGCAGAAGTGCTCGGTGGAGGAGCCTCCTGGAGTCGTGGCCATTACTCTTAATATCTCAGTCAGTTTCAGTCATCTGTTCCATCACAGAGGCGGGAAGGCGATTGATGTGAGTGCCGCTTCTCCATAACTCGACGGGCTGAGACGGACAAGGTCTTTGGAGATACATCTGTCCAACCTTCCTATCCATACCTGGATTGATCACCAGGAATTAGGGGGCTGAGGAACTGCAGGCTGACACCAAGATCCAGCCCACTGGTCCGCACCTCACCGCGACCCTCTGGCTCCGCCCTCCAACTTCATTTCTCTGAAGCCAAGATTAGAATGCCTTTCCCCTGACTTCCATTCAGACCAAAATGGAAAAAAAAAAAAAATCAGACTTTCACCCCATATCATTTTCATCTTTCATCTTAATTATCACCACCAAAAGTACAGAAATCATTATCTTTACGATGATGAACGTCCAATTAGCATCTCCCATATAAATTTCATATTACAAAGGAGGTTGTAATGGGTAATGCAAATGCTAATAGCCTTTTTTCTGAGCTGAAAAATAGAGGTGCTTAGCAAAATGAAATTAAATCCGAGCCATTTTCAAACAAGTCAAGAACTTTAATTACTTGATGGGTAAAGCAAAGAAGCGAACTAAGATTTTAAATGGTCATATTTTTAAATAGTTTCTCTTCCTACCACACTGCTCAAGCTGTCCCTCTAGACAGCTAAATGCTTGTCTGGTTGTACTAAATGAATTTCAAAGTATCCTTGAAAATTGTTTAATGTGATTTTTTTTTTTCATTAGTGATACATCTTCAGCAAGTGGAGAGCTTATTCCAAATAAACATTCTGTTTGCTGTTCGGCATTTAATTGGTTCCTATCTACCATAATTCTTCTCAAAAATAGGTCTCATAGGTGGGACAGTCTCCTGCCTAAACAGAACATGTTTCTTTAAACAACAATACAGGATACTGTGGTTTACTGAATCCTAGAACTGCGCCATCAGGCTAAAGTGGCTCAGGTATTTGAGCGCCATGATAGCAGTCATATATTAACACCCTAAAATCCCAAAGATATAGACTGAAAGTCTGGCTTCTCTGCTTATTATCCCTGATAAATAATCTCTACTGAGATGGGAGGAATTTCTCAGCATTATTATGATAATTAAATAATACATACAAATAAACAAATAGCACATATACTACATACACACTGACTTTTGAGGAGGCCTCTCCCCTTCCCCAGCTCCTCCCTTCTCTCCTTGCTTCTGGGGCACCATTAGGTGAGCAGCTGTCTTCAGCCAGTCCCTTCAATTGTGTTCTTCCTACTTGGGAGGCAGCTGACTATAGACAGAGTCCTCTAAAACCTTGAACCAAAACAAACCTCTTAACAATGGAAAAGTGACTAAGATATCCTCAAACAAGGAAACCAGAAATGGCATGGGTGGAAAACATTTTCTGGTTGAAGTTCTCAACAGAAGGAACATGGTCTGCTTTCGTGTTCTGCTTTTAATTCTGAAGGCAAAACAAAAATGATGTGCTGAAGAAGCTTAGGACAAATAAATATAATGCTGACAGAAAAAGAGTGGAGAGGAAGGAAGAGAACAAAGCACTGAGATATGTTATGTGTATGTTCCCCACAATATGCATTTTGTACCAAAACATGAATTGAATGAGAAATGTAAGAGAAAGAAAGGAGACAAAGAGGACTCCAAAGCTTTTGGCCCCAATAACTACAAGGGTAGGGCTATCAAGGTTGGGAATAGGAACAGAAAGGTTGCCAGTGGGATGGTGAGTGTGGATGTGTGAATGTGTTGAAAGTGTGTGTGTGTGTGTGTGTGTGTGTGTGATACGTTGGATAGTCACCTTATTTTATGACACTCTTCTGAGTTCATCACTAGAAGTCCCATGGCCCACAACACTCCCTCACTGCACACTAGTAGCTAGTCACTGTAGTGCCAGGTAGACCAGAAGTTCAATTTCAGACATTAAATATGGAATATCTTTCTGGCATCCTGGGCTCAAATGTTAAGTAAACAGATGAGTGCATTAATCTATAGTTTAAGAGTGGGCCAGTCAAATAGCTCAGCAAATTAAAGTGCCTGCAAGTGGGTAAGGTGGGTGGGAGTTGGATCCCTGGGCCTGCCATCTTGGCCCCAGGGGAGTGCACTGAGAATGAGATTGAGACTGGGTGTGGGAGTGCACACCTGTAATCCCAGCACTTGGGAGACTGTAAACAGGAGAATCACTATGAGTCTGATCTAGTAGTGAGACTCTGAATACCCTGTAGACCCTTCCCTAAAATACAGAATAAATAAACAAAAATTATAGTTTAAGAGTAAACAGGGATAAATTCAGATGTTGCCAATATGAACCTAGTGTATGAAACCATGAGATTATGTGACTTTACTGTGGAATCTTATATTCCATAAAGTGAGTTCACCAATAGAGATTATTTGAGCACATGCTGAATACCAATATCTAGGAACAGAGATCATAGCGCAAGCTTTTGGTGATCTGGCTTGGATGTGGTTTGAATTTATCCCAAAAGGTTCATATGCTCTGAGTTTGGTCCTCAGTGCAGTGTTGGGAGACCAGGAAGCCTCTGAGAGGTGGGCTCTGGATGTTACCGGGGACACAGTACTTGGAAGAGATGAACGTAGTTCTCAGGGAGAACTATTACTAGTGATTTAGTGCAAATGCCAGGCTATACCCTCAGTCCCTTTCTGGGTTCCCGGCTAGGGCTGTGACCTCCTCCTCCAGCATGGTCAGAGCATGGTGGTGCCATTGTAAAGCCCAAATAATTTCTAAGAGCATACATGAGATTACACCGCCATCCTGTTCTGTATGCGTCGCCTTAGTACATCAACAAACCATGTCAGCTTGTACAGATTACTGCCTACCTGGGAAAAACATTTAATCTCCAGCCTGGGAACATTCTTATAAAATAAGTCACTTTGACCCAGCCATTCTCGGGAAACAGCTAAAACCACAGAGTTAACTAATAGTTGCCCTATGGCCTACCCCTCTTAGTTTCTTTAAAAAGTCATGTATTCTCAAACCCACCAATTATTTTAAAGGTCAACCTAAACTAACCAATGCCATTTGCTTCTGTAACCATGCTTACAAGACCCCTCCTCCCTTTGTCTTCGGGCTTAAAACCCAGCCCACAGTCAGCTCGGGGCTCTCTGTTCCTGCGCACTCAGTGAGCCCCATGAATGCATGGAAAATAAAATCCCCTTGCTTTTACATGAGAGGACGTCTCTTGGAGTCTTTCTTCACGCGGTGGGCTTCTCAGACCTAACATCATCTGTCATGCGGCCCCCATCAGAGCTGTGCTGAAGCCGGTACCATGCTCTCAGCCTCCAGCCCTGTAAGCTAAATAAACCTCTTTTCTTTAAAAGATGAGCAGCCTCCAATATTTCATTCTAGTAACAAAAACAGACTAGCACAACAAAGATGTGAAACAAGAAGGCCAGTTTCAGAAAACATCAAGTATTTGATTGTCCAGGTACATGACGTGAAAAACCGGAAGTAAATTAAGTAAAAATAGCTCACTTATCACCAGTAGACAGGCACTGGAAGCTTGGCACAACCAGGAACAACAGAAAACATTAAGCAGAAACCATGGCTGCTCCACCATAAAGAAAAATAAAATTTGAGTCATTTGTAAGAAAACAGATGTCACTTGAGAATTTAACACTAAGGGCAAACAAATCAGCAGCAGAAAGTTAAATATTGTATAGTTTCTCTAACATGAGAAATGCAAAGTACAAATAACTTAAAGAACAAAATAGAAGACAGATTATATAAACGAGGAGGTAACCACTGGAAGATGGGAAGGAGACCTATGGATAGAGGGAGAACAGAAGTAGGAAAGGGAGAGGATGAAGGTGTAACATGGATATGCAGCAACTACTGGCAATGAATGTATTCATTATATATTGCAATCATGTTTGTATTTTTTTTTAATCTCATTAATTTTGAGAGACAATACAATTCACATCCTGAGACATGCATTGCTCACTCTTGGCAGCCCTACACAGACATCTGACTTCTTAACAGACATGTATTTGGCCAGCCCAGAAAGAAAGAAGTAAAGTAAATTAAATGATACATATACTAGGTGGATGTATCCATTTCTTCTAAGAACTGATGTTCCCAAGGGTTTGGCTAAGTATTTGCCTCTCATGCGCACAATTGGGAAGTGCCACCTGTATGTTCTTCTGTGACTCTTCTGAAAATATAGCAATTATTCCATGGATAACCAACCTGAAAAAGAAAAGAAACCATGGTGTGAAAAAAGCACACCATGAAGATAGCTCCTTGTGTTCAACATTTGTGTTCAAACAAATGCAGCCTGCTGATGCTGCTCAAGTGTCTCTATTCCTTAGAAATATAAATGAGGGAAAGCAGTTTCCCCCAATTTTAGTTGCCTACCTGAGGAGGGCAGCAGTCCTTCTAAGGACTCCCTAAGAACTCCTACCTAAGGAGGACAGCAGTAATTCCACAACTCTGATCAAGTTCCTTCTCTGATGTGGAGAAGTGTACAAATGAATGGATGGAGTAAAAGCACTGATGTGCTCACCACGAGAACAATTCTCTCATAACTATATAATTATTTTGAGCAATGGAAAGAAATCACTTGTGCCGAACAGCCCAAGGAGAGTCACGCAATTCTCTCAAGTGTGTTTGTGGTGGCAAGGGGGAGTGGCAGTCCATCAAGCTTTTACAACACAAGTGTCATTAACGCAAATCTGCAACATTTTAGAACTGGAAAATGCATACATTTCTTTACTGGCTTTTAACTATTTTAGCAATTGAACCCTTTCATCAGAGAGAATCCTTGCATGCATCTCAGTGTATCAAATAATAAAAGTAAAACCTCCTGAGTGAAGCTAGGATGGGAGAAAGGAAAGATAGCTCCTTGTGTTCAACTTCTCCATCCTAACTGACCACTAGGAACCATCCCGAAACCCCGAGGAACCGCTATAGAACAGCATTAAGACATCTGCTGTAAATAATCAAGTTCAATCACTTCATTGTACAAGCGAGAAGATCAAGGGCTAACAAGAAGATGTCCTTTACTTGAAGTCACCAAGTTCTTCAGCTCCCCTGGACATAGTTTTTCTGCACATCAGCTCTGCCCAGCACCACCACCAGCCCTGTGCTGCTATGTGTTCATTTCTCAGTGTTGGGTGGTTATTGTTTTACACTTACTATAATTAGTTATAATAGATTGACACAGAATCATCATATAGTTAATTTTAATCCATAGGTACACTCTCTTGTCTTATTTTCACCCACTACAAAATAGAGAAAAAGAAAAGTTTGTAAAGCCAGAACCCCTGCAAGGGTAATACAACGAAACATGATGAGTCAATTTTAAAACAGTCCTAGGCTAGAGGACATGGACATTCACCCAGCATTTCATAAAAGTAGTAATTAGAAGCCAGACAGGTGGTGTGACCTAATTCTTAGGACAAGTTCTTCAAGCACACCTCTTGGTTTCTCATCTCCGCTCCATATGATACTGGGCAAGTTATTCAAGCTCACAGAATCTGTGTCCTCATGTGTAAAATTGAACTGAAAATGGCACCAAGTGTCCTCATAAGACAGAGATTACCTAATGTATTTGTAGGCTATATCTTGGTACATGTAACTCCACACACGAAGGCTGGGGAGTGAAAGGAGATTGGCTAGTCCAAGTGCTGACATCTAACCAAACTTGTTTCCAGACCTGTGACGCTAGTCAGCCCATTTGTACCCGGTGACTTTAAACCTTGAGATTTTCTTTGTGTCAGTGAAACACTGGCTCATTTAACATCCATTTTTCCTTCTGTGTGTACTTACAGTATGACCTCCCACACCCCTCCTGCCTCCTGTTCTTTCTGAATCATGACATTTATTTCAGTATAATTGTTTCACTGCCATAACATTTTATTCTCTGTATCATTACAAATTTATATTTAACTTTTTACTATATATACTGAAATCTTCATCATAAACTGAACTGTTGACAAATCTACTTCTATCAAAAGCTGAGACTGTATATACCAACTACATGCCACCAATAGCCTAGATCAATATTAATTTGAAAGTAGCAAAATCCATTTGCTTAACATGTATTCTAATATGGCAACAAACTAAATCCCCATTAAATGACTTACCAACCTTGAATTATATAAGAATAAAGTACCCCCCCCAGTATCTTTTATCCAGCTCCAAAATACAAGGGCTCTCATGCTGTAAGAATTCCTAATTGCCATACATAAAAAGTCCATGCCTTCCAATGTGGAGTTTTTCACTGGCCAAATTTCAAACATCAAAATTGTTACTCAAGAAAAATAGGCCCTGGGCTGGCCTGACAGCTCAGCAGGCTAAAGTGCCTGCTTAGGCAGAGTGCAGCAGCTGGGGCTCGATCCCTGGCATGCAGTACCAGCACCACCCACAGGGCATGCTGAGCCAGCAATGGGAACTGGGTGTGGTGGCACACACCTGTAATCCCTAATCCCAGTGCTTTTGAGGCTGAAAACAAGAGGATCACTTTGAGCCAAATCTATCTAGTGAGACACTGTAGACCCTGAAGAAGGAGGAAGAGGAGGAGGAGGAGGAAGAAGAAGAAGGAGGAGGAGGAGGGGAAAGAAGAAGAAGAAGAAGAAGAAGAAGAAGAAGAAGAAGAAGAAGAAGAAGAAGAAGAAGAAGAAGAAGAAGAAGAAGAAACCCTGATTCCCTCCCTATCTTTCCTCACTACATTTCCTTCAACCCCAAGCCTTGATAACAGTTTTATTTAGAGAGGAGGGGAGAAGGCAAAGAAAAAAGACAGGAGAAAGCATCCAGTCCATTGTACCTTATGAAATCTACTCCCCAAAATAACTCCACAAGCTGTGAGAGTGGAAAATCATGGACACAATAGAATAGTTCTGAACTGAATTACCCTTACTTGCTTTCCCATGGATCCAGAGACTGTGCATTCATAGTCATTAAATGCAATCAGTGTTCTACAATAGAATCATCAATTGTTATGTACCTGACATAAACAGCCAACACACTAAGTCCAAATTAGAAACAAGCTTGGTTTTCAGACACTGGTGTGAAACTGCTGCTTGCCAGTACTGTGCGGACTTAATGTTCCCCATCAGCACACATCATTTTCCTCTATCGTATTTACAGTCCCTCCTGCTCCCTCATATTTCTGAAATCCACCTCATACCTATTTCCTAACAATTGATAAAAACTTATGTTCTGGTTTCTTTTTCTTCCAGATTACATCTGATGTAAATAAAAATAATTTCTTACCTATAAATATCAATCAAGAGTTTGGCTCCCTGTGGCCTTCAAAATAAATCCAAAGAATCCCAAGACTTCGAACAAGGGATGGAGGATTGATCATATACTGTTAGTTATCCTCTCTTGCATGACTCTTGAAGTGATAATAAAACAATCAAAAACTACATATTCAGAAGTCTAGAAGCATAAAGAACAAGAGGCAGTAAAAGCAGGAGAACCATCACAGCTTAAAAGAATGAAGAAGGAAAAGTAGATAGCAAAAGGCTAATTTTCACTGAAATGCAGCAAGTCTTAAGGTTTAGCATCACCAGTTACAAGTTATATTGACAGAAACTCAATGGATCTGAAAGCAAGATCTTGCAAATGTCAGCATTTGTAAGCATCAGTCTCTCCATCATACACACACCGCAAGCACACACACCCTTGCAAAGAGGGCTTGAGTTTCTATATTGAAGGGATACCCAAAGTCCCCAGAACAACAAATAACAGAAGACCTCCACCTGGACACATCACCAGTATGAAATTTCAGAACATTAGTCACTGAGTGGGTCCTGCCTTAGCCTGTAGCACAGCAAGGTCATGGATGGTGAGTTACAGTGAGGATAAAAGACTCAGTAATGATTTGTATTTTATGTGTAGTAAATTTAAGTATAAAATATGCACAGAATGTTCTGAGTTTGCAATTAAATATTATTTCTATAAATATTTCCTAAAAAACCTTACAGAGCAATATTCAGACATTACAATCCAAAGAAATAGATGGAAACTCTGAAGATGAGCACAAACATGTATTTACCTGTAAAACTGAGTTTCACTGATGATTATTTGGGAGATGGGTATTGGATATAGGCTCTTGCATTGCTTTTTAAGGAATAAAAAATTTAGAAAAACAGTAGAAATGATACAACATTTCATTAAACACAATAATAGGAATTAGACAATGATTGGCGTATTGTCCTTAGGCTCTTGCAATGTTGACAAAGCCAAACCTGGCATGGAATAGAGTATTTGAAAAATGGATTGAGACTGCCAATAATTTTACACATGTTAACCAGAAACAAACAAACTACTTCTAAGTAATACTCAATATAAGCAGAGAGTGGAGAGGAAATGTAATTTGCAAAATTCAATATTGTTTATAGCTGAGGACCAATAAAAGCAGGCCAAGAAGAAAAAGAGTAAGAGTACTATAGAAAACGAATACAAGAATTTCCACTAGACCAAAACTACAAACTTGCCAAAAGAAAATAGAAACACTACAATAAAAGAGATTAGTTTTATTTAAAAATGACATAATAAAACACTTTACATGTGTGCATGTTCATGTGTGTTTGTGCACGTCTATGTCAACTTTTTTTAAACATACCTTTTAAAAGACTGACTACAAAAGAAGGAAAGAAGATGGAACAAACAAGATTTGAATGTCAAATTCTTATTGTTAAATATTTTTAGTAGTACCTGTTTATAATACGTTACAATTATCATGGGAAGATGGGGTCTGTACATAATACATCTCAATTCTTTAAAAATGATGAAAATAGAGCTTTTTTGAGTGAGAAATGGTAGCAATAGTCAGAAGGAACAGGTAGGAGGTGAAGACTGAGGGTAGAATTCTTACACTTTGCATTTGTATAGTAGACTTTAAAACCACATAAAAACGTTAAAGTTATTAGAAAAATTAAAGTAATTCCTAAAATTAAAAATGAAATGAAACAAATTAGCTCATCAGTGTACAGCTAGAGGCATAGTTATCAAAGAGGAATAATTTCAATTACTTTAAGTCATTGCAACTTAGCTGTTGATTCTTAGCAAGATATAAGCAAAGAACAGAAAGATTTTTAATTGTTTGCATTTCTCATGTTATTGGTGTAGCACTGACATTGGTATTCTGAGGCTGATTTGTGTGTACTGTGGATAAAATACACTAGTTATTACGGTGTTGTCATTAAGCAATGGGATTGTCATCAAGTATGAAAACTGTACAAATATAAAGTTGGTAAGATTAAATAGAATCACTATAATCTTAAATGCAAATTAAAAGAATTAGGATAAGCCTATGAAACATTTTTTCACTGCTAATTAAAAATTTATATTCCCTAGGCCCCTGTAAAGACCTAGAAGCAATGCATCAATTAGTGGTGATGACATATCATGCTATGCAACTTTTTTCTGAGAATCAGATCCTGAAAGCAATCAGGCTTAAGTTCTCCATCTTGTCCTCGGAAATGGTCAGCATACAAGGAGGATGTCAAAAGGGTTAAGGGACAGCATTAATTATCTACCACTGGTACAAGGTGACACCTTGAGCATCAACAAGTCTAATAATGGCACTTAATCACATATGTACATTTAGATGCATGTTATTGTAATTGTATACCAGGACTTTGCTGGTAAATTTTGAATAATGGTAAATAACCAGTTAATAGTTCAAAAACCAAATAAAGGGGAAGAAAGCAGTTGGCCTGCCTTAAACTAGGGATATTCTGAAGTTGGGTAGTATCACTACAGTAGAGAAGAGGCAAGATGACAATATACAGAGAAGTTGACAAGTATCTATGATAGACGGTATGATCATCTCAAGCCTTTAACCACTTTGGCAGTAGGAGTCTTAGATCCAGAAAACTTCACAGGCCCAAGAAACCAGGAAGGTTGATCATGCTTTGTATGGAAACACATCCAAGGCCAAAACCTTCGCAGGCTTGGGTTGTAACAAACCAACCTAGGACATGCTTGAAAATCCAACTTTTACCTTTCCAGACTGCACTTCATGTATCTTAAAGGGATTATGTATGCTGAATTATAATTTGCACATAGCATTCTCTTCTGACTCATAATAACAACAATAGCTTCTAATTACAGAAAAGCTATCTCCGCTGTGCATTATAGAAGCATTTTACAAGTAATTTTTCATTGACTCTTCATGCTAACTGTGGTACTTAGCACTTTATTTCCATTTGCAGAGGAGAAAGCTGAATCCCCATAGATCAACTTAACTTCTCAAGGTGACCTAGCTCACAATTTAGCAGTCTAAATTAGAACTGAGGTCTGTCTGATTCTAGCACCTCTGTTCTTCATAATTATACAATAATCTCTTATAAAGGGGCAGGGGAGATGGCTCAGTGGAATAAGTGCTTCCCTGGCAAGCACCAGGACCTGAGTTCAATCCCCAGTTGCACAAAAAAAAATAGCCCCTTGTTTACTCTTTCCTCCAATTATTCCTATCATTAATCATTAATCCAAAATTAAACATAGAATCTTAAAGTTCTCCACCATCTCTAAGAGAAATTTTTGGATAGAATCATATATAGAATATTAGGAAGGACTGTGACCTACTAAATCTATGTCCACACCACCCAATATCAAGAGCTTTGCTTTATGGAAGGCTCAAAGAATAAGTCTTCTGTGTTGTTTGCCTCAAGAAGCTCGAAAGACCGTGGGAGAATTACCTAACTTTTGCTACTCACAGGGATAAATATGGAATTTCAAACTTAACCGGAAGGAAACAAAAATCTGAAAAGTGAGAGTCAGAAGCACAGTGAGCTCCTCGAAATCAATCATTAATATGTCTTACAACTGACTAGCAAGTCTCCAACAATGGAGGCAGAAAGGTGAACAAAGAGAAAGCCTTCAAGTTCCTGAGATGCAGAGATCCACTTTCTAAAACACAGTCTTCATAGGAATCAATAGGACTCCTCACCAGACTGTTAAAAACTATTGGTAGTGAGAGAAATCAAGCTCCAACCTCTAGCACTCTATTCTACTTTGATTATGATCTTTAATATATTCATTGATATGAGCTGTGGTAAGTTACTAGGTAGAATCTATTTATTAAACAAATAAGTGGGACTATATATACACAATTCAAAAATGTGTGAGTTTTAGAACCCAACAGTCCCATGATTGTATCTTAGCTCTTCAAGGTAGTAATAATAATTATAGCAATGATTATTGCCATCATTTATTACTATATAATATATACTAAGTACTGTAATAAGTATATGAATTGTGTTCTCGAAAAGGTCACACAAATCATACATTGTTCTATGTATGATTGGTCTAACATTGGTCTGTCTGACTTTAAAATATGTTTTCCACCCAGAAGCAGCTTCTACTGACACGTGGGATCTCTTAACCCTTGCAAAAATAAGCTGAATTCCTTTTTATGCTTTCCAGTCAGCCCTTCCAATGTAGTTGTCAGATGTGGGAATTTGTAAATTACTATGAATCTCCAACTTCTCCATCTCCAAAGCATAAAGAGAAATACTTTTTTGGCTCCTGGTATTGTTGAAAGAATTACATCCATTGCCCAATGCATGACTTATCTTAAAGTGGGATATTAGCTGGCCTGCCCATTAGCTCAGTTGTTTAAGTGACTGATTAAACAAAGCAATCAGGATGCTGTGGTTCTATCCCAAGATCCTCAAGCCTTACCAAACCTGCCCTGAAGGGATCCTGAGACAGCAAAAAAAAAAACCTTCTGAAACTTTGGGTTCAGGGAGATGGCTCAGTGGAATAAGTGCTTCCCTGGCAAGTGCAAGGGCCTGAGTTCAATCCCCGGTTCTGCAAAAAAATAAAAATAAAAAAAATTAAAGTGGGATATTAATAAGTGTTAGCTCTCATTCTATTTAACTATTACAGTAATATGAAAACTCAAGACTTATAAAGCCCATAATGTTTAGAATCTATTTTATTTATCCCTAAATAGGAGCAAGTATTTTAAATTTACCAGCCAAGCCTTGACACCTGTGTTAGGACAAGACTCTAGGGAAAATGACATGCTAATTTAATACAACACAAATTTTCATTTGTCTTTATGTCATTACCTTGTGCACTGCTCTTCCCTGAGTAACTTCCAATGCTGGTGAAAAAAAGTCCTACAAAATCTCAGAGTCTGTGTCAGCCAACAGAAATGCACCCAGCTTTCGGGCAATATCATTAACTTTGCCAGCCAGCTTCCTAGAACATAGCAGATGATGCCTGGGCTTTAAAATGATGTTAACAGAGGCTCCCCCCTCAAAAAAGAAAAACATTGTCATGCCTTATTGGGAGGTCATAATAACCACTTTGTGTATAATGTGACCACAGAGCATGAAAGCGTGTGTCTTTCCCCTGCTTCCATTTATTCCACAAGCCGGATGTCCTCCTAGCTATAAAGAAACTCTAAAGTAATGTACAAGTAGCTGATTTTTTTTTTTTTTTTATGTATTTTAGGGAAGGTTCTACAGGATGTTCAGGATCTCACTACTAGATCAGACTCATAGTGATTATCCTGTTGACAGCCTCATAAGACCTGGGCTAACAGGTGGATGCCACCAGGCCCAGTCTCAATTGCCAGCTCAGAAAACCTCAGGGATTGGGGCCAGCATGGCAGGCCTGATTTTTTTTTTTATTTCTTCTTTTGAGTTCTTACACTGGAGAGACTATACGATATTTACACTGATTTTGCTTTTAAATGAGAACTGATTCTAATTTCCCAAGCTCCTCAATGCTACCTAGCGCATTTCTCAGTGTGGTGGACGAACGCCTAAATCCACCAGCTCTGAACAGAAAAGTTTCAAAATACGGTATGTCCCCATTCATTGAAAAAGAAGGTTATACCCTATTTGTTACCAAAACAAAGTATGTTCAAATTTGTACGGTCAAAATTTAAAATCTCCCTATGATTTGCCCTGAATTGAGATAGAATTAAAACAATTAAAATATCATCACTCTTACTGCTAGCTTCCTGATATACTTGGTTGAGCAGAAGAAAGGTGGAATTATGACCTTTCCCTAGAACAGGCTGCACAGGGGGCTCAGTGAATGTAGTTGTCATACCGTAAGGTCAGGCTGAGGATTACTGATCTACTGCATCAGCAGCTTTGAGGAAAAAGTGGAAGAGCTGTTTGCCCTGAGCCACAATATCAAGATATATATCTGTGACAGTCCATTAAATCACAATGTCCCCTTCTTATACATTAATCCTAATTATGGCATAATAATTCAATTAACTACAGATGGAGATGGTGGATTCAGTTTCAAATATTATCCTCACTCCACCTTTTCTTTTGTATCCATTATGCTCCTGAGTTTTCTTCCCAGTCACCAATCAAAAGATGATTTGAATTTTAAAGTCATATCACGGGGCTGAGGATATAGCTCAGTGGCTCAGTACCTGCCTGCCTGGCAAGAACATGACCCTGAGTTCAATTCCCAGAACCAATCAATCAATCACCAAACAATTAAACTCATACTGCATGTAATTATAAAGGAAAATCTTCAAATGTTTTTGGCATGCTAAAGCCAGTAATTAATAAGTTTGCAATTCCTGAAAGCAATTTCATCACTGAACACATGCCATCATTCACTAATTCATTCATTTGAATACTTATTAAGGATATACTAGCTGTCTAATCCTACACTGGGTATCTATAAAGCCTATAAAGATGAATTAAATTAATTCCCCACCACTTGAGAATTTGTAAACTAAACTTAAAACATACAACATAGGAAACAGGACCAAACTATTTGTAACAGGAAACAGTAGCAAAGCACAAAAGTAAACACTTCCAGCTTTTGGAGACTTCTTAAAGTTGAATTCTGGTTCTGGATCCTGAGAAGGAAGGAGAGCAACGTGGTGACAGTTGCTATTACGGGCAATACTGGATCAGGTTGGCCATGGGGGTTGTTGAGATCAGTGTCATGTGAATGCTGCGGTGAGTTTGGTCATTGATAAAAGAGGAGTGGATGGAGAGGGCTGCCAATGTTTTGAATCAGAAAAAGATTCACTCTAACTGAAACTATCAATATAAGCCTTATACAAAAGACCGCTGTTACGGTTTGTGTCTAGTTGTCCCCTCAAAGTTTCATGTAGTCATGGGGTGGTAACTTCTAGAGTTAGTGATTAAGTCATGATCCTGTGAGACTATGTGGATCCAAGGCTGGGATTATGGGTCTTAGTACTGCTGGGATTATGGGTGTGAGTACCTCTACAGCCTGGGGCAGAGAGCCTGCAATATGAGGCAGAGAGACAGACTTTCAGAAGCCATTGCTCTTTGTTGTTGTTGCTGTTCAGCGGCCACGAACTGCTGCTCCCTGCCCTGTGCCTCTCTGCCTTGGAGCCAGCTGAATATGGACTGAAACCTGCAGTAACTGTGAGCTAAATAAACCTCTCTTTCTTTCATTTTGGGTGTTGGGTATTTGTCCCAGGAACGAGAAAAGAGTAACTAAGACAAAATTTAGTACCAAAGTAGAGTCATTGCTGTGGCTAAACCTGACCATGTGGATTACAAGTTTTTGGAACTGTCTTATGGGAAGAGATAGGAAAGATTCAGAGATGTTGCCTACAAAAGAAGCAAGGAAAGAGCTTTGGCTGTTGTGTTTGGGAGATTCTGGTCAGAGCTCAAAAGACAAGAAGGCTGTTAGAAAGCCAGCCTGGGGAGGTTTCTGCTGGGAAGAAGGACTGCATTGGTTGTTGGACTCCAGATAATTTGTGCTATGGTTTGGCCAAAAGACTATCTGAATTTTGCTCATGTCCACAGACTTTGCCTAAGACTGAGTTTAAGCATGGCAGACTGATTAATCTTTCAAAAGATATTTCAAAGCGATCTTGCTCCATCCCGCCCGCCCCCGCCCAGCTCCTGAGAACGGCCAGAGACAGCGCGGCCGACTCC
>PVKA01018077.1:0-44530 GCA_004027165.1 Ctenomys sociabilis | reverse complement strand
AAGTGGGAAGCTGGGGACCCTCGGATCCACTGAGCTGCAGCTGACCTCCCTGCGGAACCCGGGTCTGTCCTCACTGCTGCGCCCGGAGCCCAATTCCCGAGCCCGGAGCCCCGAGACCCGAGCCCCGAGCCCTGAGCCCCAGCCCCTCTGAACGCCTCTCCCCTTAGCCGCGCTGAGGATCGGAACGCAGAAGCCGGGTGCGGAGCGCTCCCGGCGGCTCCTCTTCCCTACCTGGGACAGCAGAACGCACAGGACGAGTGGAGTTCTCGGCTGCATTTTGCCCGACTAGAAGCGCCCGGCGGCGTTTTCATTCATGCACGCGGCTGCACTGAGCATATTTTCCGTGGGAGCCAAGCTTTGAGGAGAGGCTCTGCCTCGCCAGCCAGCCAACTTCCCAAATAGATCAGCGGCAGCATCACGAAAGCATTGGGTAGAGGCTGATGACCAGGACCAATGGCTTTACAAGACGGATTCCTTCATAAAGCTCCCTTGCTTTGCATGGCAGATACGGGCGCGCGCGGCGCGGAGAGCTAGCCCTGAGCAGGAGGCAGCGGTTGCTTTTTTTTTGGACTGTTGGGGCCCAGCCTCACAAATCAGGCTGGGCAATGCCCGCCGATTCCACTTTCCCAGAGAAGAGAATTGCATGGAATTGCACCAGGGACGGCAGCCACTTGCAGCTGAGTGCAAAGAGATTCTCTTTATTAAAATGTTAATAAGATCCACTTTATTTCCAATAAATCAAATCAAATGACCCCAGCAGTTCCAGTACTTTCTACGCCGGGAAGGCCTTGGCAACCAACTTCTCTTTCCTTTTTCTCTCTACCACCCCCACCCCCCCACCCCCACCCCATGTGGCCCAAGACATGATGGTGCTTGGTCTCTCCACTGTCTCAGGGATCACAAAGAGGACAGACCAATTCCAGCTTGCAGGGGAAATCCATCAAAGGGCAGTAGATTTTATTAACTGCACAGGTGAGTTTGACTGACCACCTACCCCTTAAATGTGCAGCAGCACCAAAGCTGGGGCCATGACCAGAGAAGGAAAACAAACACATGTTTGTTTTTTTTTCCCTAGGTAGACATGAGCTTTCACAAGCTCTGAGCTTCCCCGTGAACTCAGGACAACAGTGGGTACACTACTCAAGGAATTCTATCGGTAGTGTTCTTTGGGCATGACAGTGAGAGGGCTACCTGGGCCTGTATCCTCTGGTAGTAATCTAAGAATGAGTGATAAAGATATGACTATTTTCTTTTAACTTCCTTCTAAAAAGGGTTTAAAAGAAAATCCAGGCCAGAGGAAAAGTTTAGGATGTTGAAGTGCTGACTCCAGCTGTAAAGGAGTTGCTCTGATTGAGCTTCCCGGTGGCCAAAGCAATATATGAAACAGGTTACTTACACAGCTCTTGTTATAGAACTACATGTACAAAGCCATCTGACATAATTCCTCCAGCACTAAAGACTGGAATAAATGGATTATGTGACATACATTGTGACAGGATATTGAACAATGGATCATGCTGGGATCCCGGGGACTGCGGCTCTATGCCAGCCTCTGGCACATGGCCTGGAACATGGAGACAGTGATTAGTGTGTGTCGAGGGAATAGCTGGCTAGACTTAGAAGCAGCAGAAGGTGAGGGGCAATGAGTCTGGAGCTCCCTGCTGAGGTCCCAGACACAGTGGGACCTACTCTCACGAGCGAGCCACTCCAACCCCTGTGCCTCAATTTGTCCACTGGTGAAGTGGAAGTGCAAACTGCACTCAGCTCCTCAGCTTGTGGGGACCCAACAGTGCCCCCCATGAGCGCCGACAGGCTTGCTCCTTAGCAGTCCTTCAGCATCTGCTGCCTGGTCGCAGGGCCACCTCACGGGGCCCCAGTCTTAGACAGAGATGCAGCACCATCTGACGGGTGCCTGTTTTAGCCGGCACAGAGCCAGTGGACAGCAATGCTGGCAAAACAACACCCAGAGAAGACTGTGAAAGGTGGGCACCGCTGCTACCTTAGTCTTTTCCTTGCAGAAATAGTGCCACATGCCCTGAGCTCTCGGAAACATGGTCTTGGCAGAGGAGGCACCTGCTGATGACAGCTCAGAGCCCTGTGTTTGGATGCCCATGTTGCCCAGTGATCGGAGGAAAGCAGGATTCTGGGGAATCAAACAGGCTTCTGATCACACTATCCTGAAAGAATTTTCTGTCTTCTAGTGAAGGAGTCGTCTTTCCAGTAAGGGGATGGGTGAACTGATACCATGGATCAGCAGACACAAAGGGCAGAGAGCAGAGGGCCACTTGGGAGGCAAGCACTGCCACAGCTGAGCTGGCCAAATTTCCATAAGCAGTCAGGGGAAGGGCTTCTCAGAGCACCCAAGTCCACACTCAAGGGTTAGGGAGGTCATAGGCTAACAATTCTGCTGGGCCTTCCATGGTTCCTCATTCTGTTGTCTCTATCCATACATGTATAGTTGTTCCTTCTAGGAAAAGAGCTCACCCCCTTACATTTATGGTGGAATCCTATGACTAGCTATAGCCAAATGCTGTAAGCAAAGTGACATCTTCTCTTCAAGGCTGGAGCATTTCACTGCCAGTGTGAGACAGGCTGGTTTCCCTGGCAATAGGCACCAAGGTACAGATTTGTGCAGGTAGCTTTGTGTGTGTGCATGTGGTGGGGGGGTGTTCTCAGGAGCTACACTTGCCTGAGCACAAGAGAGGCTCACTGGCAGAGAGAAAGGTGGAGATACACCAGTGCTAGGAAAAGCCCAGCTAGCCCGGGCGCTGTGGGAGTCACCAAGAAATTTCCTCACCAACGTCCTGATCTTGTGGCAGGCAGAAAAGCACCAGACCAAGCACATCTGATTCCAGGTGGGCATGTCCAAAGCCAGACCTACCCTGTCCTGGCAGACGCTGACAAGGTTCTCAGAGCCGAAAGGACTTGGCGTCGGGAGTCTGTCTAGGCCTTGAGGCTCACTTCAGCAAGCCCATGTGTCTCAAGCCCTCCAAGTCCCCTCATGAGCCTAGATTTAAATCTCTTGACTCCACTTCCATTGAGCAAGTTGCTTTTACTCCAAAGCCAATAAAGTGAGAATGCTAGCACGCTCACCTGCCAAGGACACTTAGAAAATGGGTGTTACTTTTCTCTTCTACCCCCTCCTCTCCTCTATTCACAAAACTGGCATTTTTCCAGAGGATGTGACATTGGATTTCTTTGTGTGTGTGTGTGTGTGTGTGTGTGTGTGTGGCCAGCTCAGCCCACCCTGGGGGTGGGCTCAGCCCCATGACATTGGATTTTGATGAACAAAGAGAAAAAAACATCATTTCATTCCAGTAACAAAAGACTCCTAAAGAGTAAGTTCATTTATGCCTGATTTTTCCTTCTATCTCCCAATGGGGGTCTTTTGGCTGATGGGTTAATGGTGGCATCTGAAAGCCATTCTCTACCTGTCCCCAAGCCTCATCCCCTAGCATCAGTCCAGATCAAGGCCCAACCACTGTCACAGCCACGGTGCCCTGAGAATCTGTGCATGCCTTCTCCACACTGTAGGTTCACAGCCCCTGCCCGTCCCCTCTGCCTGGCCTTGGAGCTGGCAGGTGACCCAACAGCCAGTAGCTGCCCTCTATGAGCACCAGTGAGCAAAACCGTTTTCTCTCTGGTGCTTATGGGGAGGAAGCCCTTCCAAAGCATGTGGAAGTGGCAGAGGAGAGAGGTGCATCTGCCTGTGTGCACGTGGGCAAGCACATGGGTGTGTACAGCCCAGGGCCTCCCACTACAGCAGCCTGTTGCAGGCACCATGGTGCTGTAGTGAGAATTTGTCTAAAGCAGTGACAAACCAGACAGGTATCCTCAAGAGCCAGGACAGCTGCCAGGTATGCCTGAAGGCCACTATAACAGGGAAAAGAGGTCCATGCCACACAGCTAACAGCAAAACTTAAGTGTTTTTTTCACTATTCAAAAATATTTTAAAGAAATGCTAATATAACAGCCTAATGGAGCTCTTTCATTTCTCTCAATGCCCCTATCCTAATTCTGACTCGTAGTCTGTTGCCTGTGCGTAACTTGCATGTTTATCATGATTCTCTGCTAATGAAAAATAACCAGTGGCTCTGTATTACCACTTGGATGAAATCTGAACTCTGTGTTCGCATTTATGTTGTTGCTAGTCTGACTCCAACTTGCATTCCCAACACTACCTCTTAATGTCTTAATGTTCCCCCAGGGTACTCTGCTATAACCACATGAGTCAATCCTGGTTTCCTAAAATCCCTAAAACTTTTCTTTTTTAAAAAAATTAATTTTATTGAGAAACAAATAGCAATGAGACAGCTTCAAAACGGGTTAGTGCTTCAGCACACCTTAGTGCTTACAGCACACCCCTCACAAGACCATGTACCATGTCCTGGGTCTCCCTGGCCACCGAAGTGCTGGCCAGTAGCAGTATCTATCCTTGCTGACTGGTAAAGCCAGAGGCTGCTCTCTGTGTCTGCATAGCTCTCTGTGCTCGGGCCTGACACTGCATGCATGTCTGGCACCACTGTCTCAGCTCATCACTCCCACCTGTGTGTATAGAGTCAAGCTTAGCCACGCCTGTGACTGGGGAATGAGGAACAAGCCATGGCATGCACTAGGAAGCCCAAGGTGTCAAGGACCCATTTGCTTTTTGCTCTCACTAGGACCTCACAAGACTTTGCAAAGGTTAACTGTGAGTGAGCTTGGCAGTTCTTAGAGAGAAAAACCCCAACCCAGGACCCCTGAGGCATAGCCTAGCAGGGCTCTGGTCAGGACAGCTGGCCATATGTACATAAGCCAAGAGTGCACCACTGCTGTAAGTCTTGGGGCAGCTTGTTGTGCACTGACAGCCAACTGGGAGTCACACGAGTGGGCTTGTTCGGTCCCCGCTTCTGGAAGATGAACTGTAGTTCTGTCTTTCACAGCTGGAAGCTCAGCCTTTCGAACAGAGGCTGCAGCATGGCAGCCGATCAGCAAGCCTGCAGAGGGAGGGCGGATGGTGTCCCTGCTGAACACCCTCAGCCTCCGCCTTCCACCAGGCCAGGTCTTCTCAGCATGCTCTTGACCTGGCCCTGGACACAGCATAGAGTGACTGTAGAGACAGGAGAGACCATGCCATTGCTGAGAGAGCATTTGTGCAGATCTCTTGGGATACCCCAATCTTCTGCATTTCCCCAGTGTCCGAAGAGCTTGCACACCAGGAAGAAAGACAGAAAACGCTCCCTTCTCTTTTTAGCTTCTGTCTGAATATTGTGTTTAACATGGTGAAGATGAAGCCAGTGGTGAGTTTTAAGCCATTTCTACTAAATTGGCCTGTCTTGAGGCTTTGGTTCTTCCTTAAGCAGTGAAACTGGACGTTCAGCCAGCAATTTTATCTGTGAATGAGAAGCTATTAAAACCGCCCTCTAGGTGTCTCCCTTACCCAAAATTAGTGGCTGGGGTTATTCAGCACAGAGAAGCCTGAGAACATCTTGGGCACAGCAGTGGCTTTCATCATGTGGTCTCCCAGGTGCGCCAGCAGTGACACCTGGGAGAGACCAATTCTTGGGCCTCACCCAGACCCACTGATTGGAAACTCCAGAGAAAGCTCTGGCATTCTGTGTTTCAGAAGCACTCAGAAAGCATAATTCAAGAACTACTACTCTAGAGAATCCTCCACAACTCACAATTTTTCACTCATTCATTCGTCAGGAAATGTTCACAAACTGCTTAGTGTACATTAGACACTGAGCTAAGCAACAGGGAAAAGAATGATAAGATACATTTTGTGCATGTAAGAAAATATGGCTCAGAAAATCCTATTATGAGGCACAACGGGGGGCTGAGGGGACTCAAGGAAGCCAGAGCTACAGGGCATCAAGTCGTGCTGAAGAGGAGGCCGGGACTCCACTGTGGATGGTGCCTGAAACTCAGAGCCACTGTGGGTCTCCACTGCGCAGAAGGGTTGCTCTCCGCTTCTGTGGGTGAGAAGCTAAGTAAGTGTCAGAGCATGCTCGTGATACCCCTCTTCCTTTTAACTGAACTTGAAGCTTGCTCTCTATAATCACATCTTGGTAAGCTACAAATTGGCTCTGTGTATGTGTGGCTATCTATGTACTCAGCAGGCGAGGATGAGTGTGCACTCAGATGAAATCTTTAACAATGATGCTGCAACCTCACACCTCACTCTTTAGCCTGTCTGTGCTTCTGGGGGAAGCTCTGAATAGAATGCAGGGAACAGAGGAAAAAGGGAACACATGGGGACAGGGCTGGTGACTGAAGGTGGCAGAAGAGAAGCCCTGACAGTTGAGGTGTCCAGAGTAAATGACAGCCTTAGTAGGCTGAACTTTGTCCCATGGGCAAGGCAGGACCATTAAAAGTGCTTGATCAGAGGAATTCAGTGCCTTTTCAGATTTCAAGATAACTAAAGTCACTTTGGGCATTTAGGAGGATGGGTTGAACTGAGGGTCAGCACCCAAGAAGGGAGACTCTAAAAAGTCTCTGTGCAGATGACAAAAATGATAACAAGAGTGAGAAGTCTTTTCCCCAGATTCCTAACCTGGGGGTAGGGTAGGCCTGGAGCACAGTAATCTTTGCTGCTCCGGACACTGTGGCACGCAGCTTAAAGTACATGAGGGTAGGCAAGCAGAAGCCACATCTATTAGGGCAACTGACGAGCCCTAAGAGCCAGATTTTCACTCAGTCTAGCATCTTACCCGTTCCTCATCAGAAATGGGGGGAAATTCCTCAACTTTGTGGATTTGTCTATATGGCTTTTGTTGGCAAACAAACAAGATGGAGGTGACAGTGTACATACAGTTAAGAGGCCTCATGAGCTTCTCTCTGTTCTCCTACCCCTCTGCCATCTTCAGGGAAAGAGCATGGCCTGGCTGTGTGCCTGGTCTGAGGAGGAAGAGAAATGAGAAGCTGAGCCAGCCCAGGCCAGATGTTGTGTGAAAAGCAGCATGGTCCAGCTTACATCAGATCAGCCTCGCCCCAGCCAATCCATGATCCACAGGAATTATCACTTCTCATCATAAAACAGAGATTACTGAAAAGGTCAATAATCAGACACAGCTCCAAACAGGTAAAGGAATCCTCTTTGGGGGATTTGGGGAAACAGCTGAAATCTGAGCACCTGCATCCAGTAGAGGTGTACATGAGCTTGACCAGCACCTGATGTTCTTAATCATTATAAATCCAGGCCCCTGGTAATCTCTCAGCACACCAAGTGGTCGCAAGTGCTCACCCATCTAATCCGCATTGGCTGTCTCCTTGCAAATTTCTGGCTGCTTTTTGAACACTGACTGCAAAGCTGCTGGATGCTGTTCAGCTCTGGTTGCTTCTCCCAAGGCAGCATGATTGGGAGGCCGTCACTTAACAATTACTCAGAGAAATTTATTTACAATGCCACGCAGATCCCTGAATGTTTGTAGAGGATGCATTCATATATAATGCAATCCAAATCTGTCAATGCCTCTAACAGATAAAATTGTGCTGGTCCTATGAAAAGAAACCCACCCGGGGAATGGTTTCTGTGGTTTTTCATGAATAGACCAAGGTCAGGGCCACCATAATGAGTTGGGAAAGTTAATCTGTGGAAGTGAGTTAAGCACAGAAAACTACATTTTAATGACTGTGAATGTGTAACAACAGGCAGAATTTAACCAAATGAAAGCCAGAGAAGGCAAACCCAAGATGCTTGCTTCTTTGTAGCCATCATTTCTGTCAGCTGTAAGTGGCTGGTGTGTGACTCTTGGAAGGTAAAGGCAGAGTTTCTCTCCTTTCTCTCTCCATTGGGTGCTCATAGTGTAAACACTGCCTGTCACCAAGACACAGACAGGAGAGGGATGTGCCGATTGAGGAGCTGGGGTGCATGGGAGAGGCCTTGCCCAGCCCTGCAGCCCAGCTTTTGGTGACACTTGCATTCACTGAAGAGGAAAGCACTGTCTGCCAGCACCCCTCTGGCTTCTCAGCAGCCCTCTCAGAGCAGTGGTTCTCAAAGTGTGACCCACAAGTACCCCATTCCACCCAACCCTCCACACACACATGTTAATTTTCTACACTGCTCCTGTTTTAAAGTACTTTTTGCTTACAAAATTTTCTCTTAGCATGTGACAGGAAAAGAAAGATTGTGACAGCCCCTGAGGTCTTACAAAGCGACTGCCTCCTTCCTAAGTTTACGCCACTTCCTACCTTGTCTCTGCTCTTCTCCCAGCCATTATGTACCAAGCTATGCCCTACCCCTGGGCCTTTGCACATTCTAGCTTCTCCTCTGGAATGTTCTTTCCCCCATTATGGGGCCTCCTCTCCTGGGGATCCGCCTGCATGTCATCTCTTCCATAGTGAACCGCACCAACTTATCTTTGACTGGTTCATTTCCTGTTTTCTTCACAACACTTCCCATCATCCATCACTATGCTGTTCATTTCATTACGTGCTTATTTCCCTCACTAGATGAGCTCCATTATGATAACTAAATATTGTGTATTGATCATTCTTCTCCAGGACATAGAGCCATGCCTGGTACATGACAAACACTCAGTAATCTATTTATTAAGAAATAGATGAATGAATGACCCATCCTGTGACCTCGAATAGAACAGACAGGCAGTGAGATTAATTCTAAATGAATTAATCCCATCAGGAATGCCAAGTGGCCTGGCCATTAACTGCCTGTTTCCACCAAGAAGTTATCCTGCAGAATTTGGCCAGCGGTGAGTGTGTGCCTGAGTGGTCCCTACTCTATAACAGGCTGAGGGTCTAGAGTCCTAAGGAGGAGCTGGTTGGTGCGCTCAGACCAATCCCATGTTGGCTGTTGGCCAAACTGAGGGTCCCTTGATACCCAGGTGAATCAGAAGAGGCTTGGGTAAACCAATACACCCCTGAGCAAGACAGGGATGAGTGTTTCCAATGAGATTTTCTCTGGATTGATAGGTCTGCAGTGCATCCAGATCTTTCCGAAGTGCCACATTCCTGTTTGTATGAGAAGTCTATTGGTTTACTGTCCCTGTACAGACTCTGAAGACCACAGAGTTAGGACAGAAGACAAAGAATTCTGATGCTTGTCATGGAGCCCAGTGGGTGAATGGCAGGTCTTAGCATATTCCCAGAAGGTGTTTCAGGCCCAGTTATTATTCTTTGGGAGTTTAAAAGGTCATTTATTTCAGGACTTGTAAACTATATTGTTCTCAGCAAACATGGTTAATAGGCCCCTAAACTGTCACTGTTTTCACAGAGAGTAGAATAGGACAATCATTCATTCATTCATTCAAAAGTATTTCAGTAACAAGAATAGGAAGTAGCTTTCTGGAATCAAACTAATTAATTGCAGTTGCCTATCTTTCCTACCTCTCTAGTCTGGCTCATTGTTGTTTCCAAGGTAATTTTAAATGCATTCAGTAATAATCTGCTATGATTCTGGCACCATTTTTGCTTAACAGTGGGAGACAGCACCCTTGTTTGTGACCTCTGATATCTGTAGAAAGCCTTAAATGGCTCCTCCCTGCCCTTAGGCTAAAGTCCAAGTGGATACATTTGTGATCTAGACCAGACCAGATAGGCTGGTGGCTGGCTAAATGAATTAATCCCATCAGGAATATGACTTGGTGAGGCATTGAATTCCATGTATATGGTTCCTTAAACTTCACCAAAAAAAAAAAAAAAAAAACTCTTCCAAAAGAATGCAAGCATGACCCATGCAGAACATGCTGTCATCCTCCTTATCTCCTGAAGACAGCTTCAGTGTTCTCAGGACCTTTCCACAGGCTGCTTCTTCAGAATCTCCCCACTGCCTTCTCCTGTGCCAGTTTAGGCCAGCTTGTTGCACACCTATCATTAAGACCTACCTCCAAATGAATATATGAAACTATTATGTGCTTCAGATATATGGGAAAAATATCAAGGATGAACCACTTTTACTGCCACCTCCTCCAGGGAGTTGTCCCTTAACAGCCCAGCTGGGTTAAACACACTTAGCACACATTATTCACTTACTAGAGTCCCTTTAGCATGCCTGAAGCAGGGAACTAAGTCTGATCTCATGTGCATCTCAGTAAGCCCAGATGTAAGGACACAGGTGACTTCAAAATAACATACATGCATTAATGAATGCATGCATGAAAACTATCCATGCAAGCCATGGCATTCGCGAAAGCATGAGGCCCTCGCTCATGTGCTTCATATGCATGTTTTTCACCTCCGATCCTCACTAGCTATATGGTTGTCTCTCACTGAGGATGAGCTGCCTAAAGACCTGAGCTGAGGTGAAAGACCACGCACAGCATGGTGAGCTGGAGACGGCCCTGGGGGCCAGGCCTGAGGCCCAACTTTCTGTGCTGGCAAGGAACCTGGATCCTTGCCTTACGGGCTCAGCCCTGGCTTCCTTTCTGGTAGAGCGCTCAGCCACCGGGGCCGGGTGGCCCAGGCTGAGGCCCTGCTCTGTGGCTCAGAGAGCCGGGCTGGGTGCACCCCACTCACTATCATGCCTGGGTGCTGGCCCTCTGCCAAGCACCGCACCACATGACAAGGATAACTGCAGAAATAATAACTGACATTAACTGAGAATTAATTGACAGTTAATTATTTCCTCTTCCAATTTACTGTGCATTATTTTAATCTAAAATATTCTTATATTATTATTATTATTAATGTATTGCTCATATAATGAACCAATAATCAATATCTATTGAGAATGTGCCTACCACTAATCTATTCATTTTAGTTGTCAGATTATTACTTCTCACAATAAAGAGGCCAGATCTGTTGCTCACTCTCCTCGCTTTAAAAGGAGTAAACTGAGGCCTACCGCTGGGGGAGGGGTCTGAGTGCAGATCCCTGGGGCCGAGCAGAGACTCTCAGCCAGCTTGCCATCCTGCTTCTCTGCTTCTGGTAAAGATGAGTGCTTGTGGCCCTGCTTTGTAGTACGGCTCAGGCCTCGCCAAGTGCCAGGTGCCCCTTTGGTAGAAAGAGCTGGTCTGCTTCTGCACATCAAACAATACGGCTTGTGTAAAATACATCCTGCTGTGAGGGGCAGGCGCAGCAATCCACAGCTCCTGTCCAGTTCTCATGGTCCGAGGGATCCAGCCCAACTCAAGAGCCTTTGTCTGCAGCAACATAAGGAGAGGGCATCCTACACAAAGAGAGGAGCCATCAGGGATTATATTTAGCCCTTGGAGGGCTGTACTGGGCAACAGGCACCATCCCATTTTTGTAGATTCCTGTTGCACAGATGTTTCTTGGTATCTCCATCTCAGCCAATTCCATTGAGTCTAACTTGGGGTACACTTGAACAGTAGTAACCTCTCACAAGATGGCAAAATTCTAGTGAATTCCAGGGAGCCACAGTCAGAGAGTTGTGGCCTGACCACGTGGTTTGGCAGCCCTTGAGACAGAAGCAAAGATCCAGTGTACAGAGGCCTGGTGGGGCCTCTCCGTCATGGCTGTCATCAGGTTCTTCACCAAGGTCCGGAGTGGCCCAGGTGTCATGGAGGAAGGAAGCACCGTACACAGCAGAGGTGTCAGTAGCAGAACTTCACAGCAGGCATGGGCTGGGCCTCTGGCAGACCTGTCCCTCTCCGTTCTCAAGGGGCAGGTGGCATTGTTGCTGTCATTGCACACTGCTGCTCTGCCCATGCCTATGAGGGTGGATACACACCCTTTATCACCCAGAGCTGCCAAGAAGCGCAACAAAGCCAACAGGATAATGGTTTACTTGGGTTTTTCCACTTGTTTATTCATCCACTCGGTCCTTAGGAAGTGTTGATTGTGTGACCTGCTAAGAAGTCAGCCGTGTGTGTGCCTAGAACCATTCCAGAAAACGGCTGGAAATGTGGCAGCAAACAATGCAGATGAACATCCCAGATTCCAAGGTTCTCACTTCCTAGTTTAGGGGGTGGAGAGTGGATGATACATGAAATAGGAGCCAGACACGCACAGCGTGGGCACCGGGTGGCCTCATGCTCTCCACATGCGAGTGTTGTGGAGGCCCCTTCTCTACTTCTGCATCCTTCTCCATGTTCAGCCCTGTCTGCCTCCCAGCACTACAGCCACCACTGGCTCCTGAGAGCCTCAAGTTGTGCCCTCCCCAGAAGCCATGTCCTGGAGAGCTGTCCAGCATGGCTTTTCACCTCCATGGTGTGACACTCCACTCAGGGTCCTCTTATACTTCTCTCGTGTTGGAATAGGATGGGGTAGTAAGCCAAAATCTGCCTTCTACCAAAGCTAAGAATGAGGGCTGGCCAGATAGCTCAGAGCCGGCCAGATAGCTCAGCAGACTAAAGCACCTGCTTAGGCAGAGTGCATTCGATTCCCAGCAAGTCCTGCCAGCCCCACCCCTGGGACGCACTGAGATGATTGAGACTGGGTGTGGTTGCCCACATCTGTAATTCCAGGGCTTGTGTGCTGAAAACAGGAGGATCACTATATGTCCAATCTACAAAGTGAGACCCTTTAGACCCTATAGACCCTGTACCAAACGCATTAAAAAAAAAAAAAAAAAGACAAGGATAAACAAACAGAACTAGAAGCACAGAGAGCCCCGTTCTGCCACCGTGCTCTCCTATCAGATGAAACAAATGAGTATAAGAGTAACTATGGGAGCTGAGCTTAAATTTGAATTCAGGCTGTTTGACCCCAAAACTCTTAACCATTAGACTTCAAAGAGCACCTCCATGCCAGGCAGAACATAGGTCCTCAGCTAAATACTGCCTTAAAGAATAAAGGGATGCATGAATTCATGAATAAGAGAAAAATAGTCAGATGCACACATTCAGAACCAAATAAGACAGCAAGTATGGCCAAGACATGGAAGTGCTCCAAGGGGCAGGATGGTCTGCCCAATACCCACCCTGGGAAACACCCAGAACCAAGGAGCTTTCCCCAGGAACATGGCAAGCAAGAGTTTCCAATATTGTCACCTTGTTTTTCAGTGGAGTTCTCCAAGGTTCTCCTGCAGGGTTTTTCCTTCTGCAGACAAGGACAAGTGGGTGAAGGTGACATTTGGGAAGACACCTGCTCTAGCAGGGCCCAGCTCCTTGCCAGAAGCAGGTGCCCTTAGGCGGAGTAGACAAGCAGAGGTGGCGGGAGAGGAGGCACGGTTAATCCCTCACGCCCGACTTTACCAGCTTCTAATCGCCTAATAGCAGGGCACATAATTGGCAGAAAAGATTGCCCTGGCCTTTACACATGTGTCCGCAATTACTTTTCAAACTGGGGCGATAAGTGGCATGATTAGTTTCCTTCCGCAGCTTCCGCTCCTTGGAGACAGAGGCCTTTCTCCTGAAGCTGTGGTCGGCGCTGCGGGTCACAAACACAACAGTCGTGGGCCAGTGTACGTCTTCTCCCACACAGTGATAAATTCCCCAGCTCCGTGCTGTGGTCTGACCTCATCTCCTACTTCTCCCTTGAGCACGGTGCTTCACGCAGTGTCTGCCGAGCCCCTGCCGCTCCCGGCTTGTCCTTGTCACCACCAGCCCTCTGCCTGTGGCCCCTCATGCTCACTAGCGGTCTCTGCGCATGTGCTACCTCCTCAGAGAAGCCTGCCATGGACACTTGTTTCAAGTATGGATTTTTCAGCCTCTAAGCGCAGTCGCAGCCCCGGCTTCTCCATTTAATTCTCCTTGTGCTTCAGTGTGATGCTCAGGATTGACCAGGTGTGTTTATGTGTGTACTGCCTGCTGATGGCTGACATGGAACTCTATAGGGGGGGCCTGCTCTTCACAGGCTCCCCAGGCTCCAGCGCAGGGCCTGCAATAGTACAAATGCTCAGCAAATACTATAAAAGAGAGGCCACGTTTGGACTTGGACAAAGGGTGGTCCCAAACAGTGCAGAAACAATGAGATGCGTGCTTTGGAAGTGCCAGACTATAGGCAGCGGAGTTAGAAAGAAATATTCTAGTCTCTCAGACAGGGCCAGGCCTTCAAGGAGATAGGATGGCAGGCAAGGTGACTTTGCAACTTGGAAGAGACAGACACTCCCTATGGGTCACACCTCAAGACCAAGACAAAAAGGAAACACAGCTACATACTTCCCTAGGGATGGGCATCAAGGATTCATATTCTAAATAGGTATCAATCACCTTGAAAGAGCCCTATTGAGTTACTAGCCCCAACCCCCAACAGGAAGAGACCCTGTCCCATATTCATGCCCACTTGCTACATGACTCACTTCTCCATTTGGTACTGGATTTAATCAATTTTGCCTCAGCAATGGTGCTTGTAATTCCATTTGTTAACCGTAGTTTTGTCCCACCTCTTCTCCACCTAAGCGAGTTCCCATGTTTTTACCACCTTAGACCCGCCTCACCACGTGGTTTTCCTCTATAAAAGTCCCTGGAAGAGACAGCTTCCTGGGGAACTACCCACTCGGGCCCCCCTCCTGTCCCTCTCTCAGACAGGAGCTTTCTTTCCCTCAATAAATCTATTCTGCTCAGAACCTCTGTTTATTCCTAAAATTCATTCTTCCATTTTAGAGAACACGAACTCATACAGGTCAGGTCCAGAAATCATTTTTCCCTATGTCATTTGAAGGTTTCCTATGTCGTTAGGAGGTCACCCACCTGAGATCAGTTTTTCTCCCTGTATCACCAGGAGTGAGCAGACAACACCAGCCCTTTGCAGGTTTCCATTCTGGCCCAAGCTCCTGGCTGTGTCTCTTTGCACCACTCTTGAACCAGCCTGGGCCTCAGCTCTGTATCCCTGACTCTGCTGCGGCAAGAACTGTATGAGACGATTGCACAGCACATCATTCCTATGCACTGAGTGGTAACAGCTACCCATAAGCAGTAACCCAACCTCGGGTCTCTGTATTTTGAGTAGGAAAGAGAAGAGACCTGTGGTACCTCAGCACCTGCTATTAGGCAGGTTTCCTGCTAGGTGTTTTTTATTCTTCATGAACTAATTTGTCACTGCAATGTTTTCTAAAAATGTTTGAGTGGGTATATTTAATGTATACAATGTGATGATTATTTATTTATTAATGCATTTGGTACATGATCTCACTAAGCAGCTCAGACTCACAGTGATCCTCTTGTTTTCAGGAATTACAGGTGTGCCCACCATGCCCAGACTCTGTGGCCAGCTTAGCACACTCCAGGAGCAGGGCCAGAGCCACGTGTGGTGCCAAGGATGGAGCCCTGGTCCCTGAGCTTGCCTAAGCAGGCACTTAGTCTACTAAGCTATCTCACCAGCCCACTGTTATATATATATATATATATATATATATATATATATATATATATATATATATATATATATATATAGTGGAATAATCATCACAATCAAACTAATTACCACATTCTTCATCTCACATAGTACACAGTGTGGGATAACAATCAAGCCCCTCCAAGTGCTAGGGCACAGCTCAGTACCAACGACCCTCTCACCGTGCCACCCTTTGCGCTCTAACATGTACTCGTCCTGTATCTCCGACATGTTATGCCCCTTGGCTAACATCTTCCCAGGCCCCCTCTGCAGCCCCTGGCACAGCTGCCTACTCTGTGCTTGTATCTGCTTGAATAGCTTGAAGCCCACATGTGCATGAGATCAAACAGCATTTACCTTGGCTTTCCTGGGTATTTACACAAAGCAATTGCATTCAGTACCTCAAAGTGATATCAGCACTATTATGTTTATCCCAGCGTTATTCACAATAGCCAAGCCATGGAACGTCTAGGTGTCCATCAGTGGATGAAAAGATAAAGAACAGCGGTGTACACATACAACAAAATATTATTTCACCGATGAAAGAAAGCTGTGCCATCTGTAACAAGGGGAATGGCCTCTCTCAGCAGCCTTCTGGAAGAAGTGAGGCATGGTGGCTCCCAGCTAGGGAAGCAGAGGATCATGGAGCCAGATGGCTGGCCTGGTTCCCCAGCCCCTAAGCAACAGACCCAGCCCTCAGGACCAGGGGAACTGCCTTCTCATCCTACCAGGTTGCTTGTCTTGAACATGAAAGCAGGTCATGGAAACCAAGCAGGACATGGGCACACATAGCCCACACACTTAGCCTGAGATGCAGAGTTTAATTTTTCCCACTCTTTATAATAGCTCAAATGGGAAAGGTTACCAGATAAAAACAGGACAGCCATCTAAGTGCATTTCTGAGGAATGATAAATACTTTTAGTATTAAGTATGTCACAATCATTGAATATGTATATGCTTTTTTATTTGCTTTGCTAAATGGGACCAACAGTGCAAGATTTCTTTAGAATGCACCAACGTGTATGTGGTTATAAACTGGCTGAACCACAGAGGTAGGGGTTTGTTGTGATTATTTTGGGTTATTTGTAGTTATTTTGTCCTCCTCTAAGATAATGGTCCCCCCATCCCCAGAGATGGCCCCTGCACCATACCATTCCCCCTCTTGCCTGGCTGGAAAAACCCGAATGTGTTCTAAGCCAACCCAACTCTCCCACTAGAGAAACTGAACCAAGAAACAGTGAGAGAGACAGAAGCTAAATCAAGTTGCATGGACTGAACCATACAGTCCTCTTTCTATTCTTTTCCTCTTTCTTTTCTTCTCCTTTTCCTCTTCCTCTTTCTCTGTCTCCTCCTTCTCCTTCTCTTTCTTCTCCTCCTCCTTCTTCTGTTTCTCCTCCTTCTTCTCTTTTTCCTTCTCCTTCTTCTTCTCCTTCTCCTTCTCTTTTTCCTTCTTCTATTCTGTTTTGCTTTAGTTTGGTTTGGTTGCTTCAAGTGGGATTTCAGCTCTTGCAACCAGGATAGGCTTGGTCAGCTCATATCCTCTTGTAGCATTTGAGAACCATAAAACGAGAACTTCCATGAGAACTGTAAAAATAACCCATATTTCTGAGGGTCTATATGAAGGCATTGTTTCATTTATTTAAACATTCTCTAATGTTATTTGTTTCTTCAACTGATTATATTTTATTTTCAATCAGAAAAGAATACTACTGAGAGGCTCAGCTTACGGAAAAGGTGACCAAGCCTTAATGGCCTGATAATCCGAGTAACTCCGAGTGCCAGCAGCGTGGATAGGTGCCCCCTCCCAGCTTAATTTGCCATCTGAGTAAGGCAGGCTCAGGAAAGGAAGACAGCACAGTCCCCACGCTCAGCTTCTGGACTCCCTCCTTGTCTAATGATTCTGGCCCCATTCTGGGGCAGCCTGTAGATTTTCTCACATGGCGTGTAAGAAGGCAGAGTCCTGCTACCACAGAATGTCTAAGAATAGGGCCTGGGAATCCCAGGCTGCTGAAGAACTGCTGACCCCAGTCCCAGCAGCTTCACAGTCCCTCTAAAAATACAAGCAGCAGCCCTTGTAGCAACTGTGAGGCCGTCCTCATTCGGCCTCATGCCCTGGCCCCGGTGCCCCAGCTCCTGGTCCTCAGGGCCTGGCTTTTGTTTCTGTCCTCTCACTGGCGATAATGCATAGCCAATTGGACCTGGGCTCACGTCTTCCCAAACTTAAGAATTTCAGTGGATGAAAAGATAAAGAACAGCGGTGTCCACATACAACAAAATATTATTTCACCGATGAAAGAAAGCTGTGCCATCTGTAACAAGGGTAATGGCCTCTCTCAGCAGCCTTCTGGAAGAAGTGAGGCATGGTGGGTCTGAGTCTGCTGAGCCCACCGCACACACAGGCCTTTCTAGATCCCTGGCACTTCCCTTCTTTGGATACATGTTGCCACCCTCTGAGATGCTGCACTCTGTAGAGGGCAGACAAGGGACTTTTCTCAAAGCTGCCCTTTCTGTATGCTTTTCCAAAAGCCTTTTGAAGTTGGATAAGTTATGGTCAGTGGCATCTTCCTCTTAGCTGCTGAGCACAGAGAGGCTTCATCTTCCCCTTTGAATGTCATCTGTGACAGCCACAAGACCATGCACACAGGCTCTTGGAGTACATCAATGGGGTTTTCTGAAAAAATTTAAAAATAGTAAAATAAACATTAGAAATGACATAGAATTTCACTTAAAAATGAAATTCAACAATGGTTGTTAGATGGCATATTATTGTCTTCAAATTAGTTTTTCAGATTACCCTATATAAACATGCAAAATTGGTCAAAAATTTTTAAAAAGAGGAAAAAATGAAGTTTTAACTGTTCCTTTCAATAGACCAACAGAAATCAGCAGTACAATTATCCAAGCTATCCTGTCTACATACATATATATTTATTTTTCCCTTCCTTGTTTTTTTTTCCTTTTGTCCCTTCCCTCATCCCAGGTTTTCCTTCCTTTAGAGAAATTTCTCTCACTTTCAGGGTATCTATTAGACCTTTTAGACTTTCTTTACTCTTTCAGGTTCTTACACTGGGAAACAATATGATATTTGTACATTCGAGTCTGATTGTTTTCACTTACGAGTATGGTCTGTCATTGCATCCATTTACCTATAAAAGCCTGAGTTTATTGTTCTTTATAGCCAAGCCTATAACCTGACGTGGAACCCAATGGACTGCGGAAGCCAGGCCCTGGGCGGAGGCTATGCTTCCGTTCTCTTCCTCCTTTCTACTTGTGCTACAGGTCTCATTAGCTACATTTTATTCCCCAAAACAAAACAAACATGAGTCTTTCTCTTGCACAGCCCAGCTTCTCTAAATCTAACCCTCAGTTCTCCCTGGCGCTTAGAGCTTCTACCCATTATATTAGTTACAATGCTGCCCTAAAGGTCGGGTACCTTGAAACAACAATAAACCTTTCTTGTTATTCCGTGGGGGGGAGGGGGGCTGCACATTCAGGAGCAACTTAGTCAGAGATTCTGGCTTGGAGACTGTTTTCGTTTGTATGTAGGTGTCCACCAAAGCCTCATGTAGTCACTGCAGCAGACTCCTAGAGGTTGTGATTAATTCATGATCCAATGCTGGGATTATGTGTGTGAGTGCTGGTCGGATTAGGGGTGTGAATGCTACACCCAGCCTGGGGCAGAGAACATGAGTATAATTTAAGTAAGGAAGAGAGGTTTGCTTTCCTGCCTCTCTGCTGCTGCTGCTGCTGCTCCCTCTTTGCTTTTGTAGCTTTTGCTGTTTTCTGCCACCAACAACTACTGCCCTCTGCCATGTGCCCCTCTGCCTTGGAGCCAGCTGAGTATGGACTGAAACCTCCACTACCTGTGAGATAAATAAACCTTTCCTTCCTTAATTTTTGGTGTGAGATATTTTGTCCTAGCAACTAGAGAAAAGTAACCTAAACAGGGAGCCAGGTCCACTACCAACAAGGTTCCCATTCAGAGGAGCCCCCTGCTGGGGGATGGCAAGGCTTCCTATCAGGAGGCTCCAATTTGCATCTGGACTCTGCATGGGGCTGTGGTTTCCTGTGTGATGGGATGGGATCTTCTGAGGGTGAGACCTTCGAGAGGCCAGAAAGAAAGCTGCTTTGGAGTTCATAACCTCACCCACTGGGAGCAAACTGCAGTCCTGTTGTCCATCTTTGATCAGTCCTCTGGTAGCTTGGTGATGGGATTACACACAAACATGGACACCAAAAGGTGGCTGCGACACCAGGGAAGCTCCGGCTCTTGCCACCTGGTCTGGCCTTCCTCCACCTCTACCAACCACTCACTAATTGCATTCCAAGTCCCTGGATTTGTCTGCCTGCCTGGAACCTTATGATACTTGTCAAGCTGCCAACACTTTAGATTTTTTCAGGTGTCATTACTTATTAGAACAAAGAGCTTCCCTTGACTTAAAAATATAAACTGGGGAATGGAAGAGAACCACACTGACACCAGTTAATGAAGGGAAAGATGGAGATGCACTGGCTGGCCCTCAGTTCCCATAGCCCAAAGGAAAACGCCACTAAGTGAAAAAAAGATCAGTGTAATTCTAGGCCTTGTCAGGAGGTGCAGATGTGTTTGTCCACAAGACAATAACCTCAGCAATGACTGAAATACTTAGAGCCCACTAGAACCCTGAACTTAAATCTTATCACAGCAAAGGGACCATACAACACGGACTCAGAGACAAGGGAGTAGGGTGAAATAAAACATAAACCACACTGAGAGTGCCAAGTGCTTTACAGGCATCTCTCCACCTCCTTCCTACCTTCTTCAATTTTCACTCCAACTGAAAGTTCCCCCAGCCACAGCCTCTCACCTAGGCCCTTTATCTTCTCAGTATCCCATGTGGACCATCAGACTTCAGGGTAGTGAGCATTGCCATTCTGCACTCAGGCACAGCAGCTGGCAAATATTTACATGTCTCTAGCTCATAACCCCTGGAGCAAGAAAGGTGACCTTGTCCTCCAGAGGGCCCCAGACAGAAAGCAACCCATAGAAAGTACCATGGATCACAGGGACCAGACAGCAGCCCATGCCCTTCGCTCCCATCCCTTCCTTTCCCTCCCCTCCCCCTCCTCTTCCCTCATCTCCTTTTGCTTCCCTCCCTCTCCTTCCCTCTCTTCACCTCCTTTCCCCTCCTTTCTCTGACCTTTGTCTTGATTTTGTTCTCTCTCTCTGTCCTTTTTAAAGGCAAGATCTCACAATGTATTTTAGGCTGGCCTTAAACTCCCTGCATAGCCAAAGCTGGCCTTTAACTAATGGCAGTCTTTGGCCTCAGCATCCTAAGTACCTTGGTTACAGGTATGCGCTATCACACCCCGATGCCATGTCCTCTCCTCCAAAGTAGAATAGCTTAAATGCACATCACGCAACCCTGGGGAGCAGGAAGAGCAAACTTCTCATTGCACAGGAGAAACTCAAGTCCCTGAAGCTTGGGTTATGTGACCACGGCTTCATGGCACATGGATGGCCAACCCAGGATCAGTGCCCCAAGCCCCTGCCTACCACTGAGAAGCTTTCCAGAGTGGGAGACATAGGGATGCAAAGGCTGCAGAGCAAGTGCCTGCTGCTACTTGCCAGGTAGGGACTCAGGCAGTGACCCTCTCACTGATTCCAGAGAGCTGCGCACAAGAATGGCTTGCACTTATCAGTCCTCATTCATCTTCCTGGCCCCTGTGACATTCATTATCAAAAACACAAGCAGCAGAGAAGGGCAGGAGCTTGAAGGAGAAGAATGCTCAGGTGCCCTTTGCAGTGTTAGCCATGCTCTTTTCCATTTGTAATAAACTCTGTTAAAAGCCTGTGCTAGAAGTGCAAGAAAGTGCAGCATGGGGAACAAAGCAAACAGCTACTTTATTTGTGTAACAAAGGCTCATGGGAAAAGCTGGCTCTGGCATGACAAGGCGGCTCTTCTCCACAATGCTGCATGCACAAGAGAATTCAAAAGAGATTACAGGAGACACACTGATGATAGGGGGCCTGGGTCAGTTTAAGGAGCAGACTCTGAGAGTCTTCACCAAAGAAGAGGCCTAGAAGGGCAAGAAGGGTTTCTTCATGGCAGCAGAAAGAAGCACAGGCCCCTCACCCCCAGTAGCTTAGTGTGGCAGGCAAAGTGGTCAGAGAAGTAGCCAGAGAAGAAGCTTACTACGTTGGCACTAAAATCTTGATCCCCCCCATAACATCTGAAGTAGCCTATCTCTTCCTGGCTACACGATACCCTGAGGCAGCTCCTCACATCTGTGGCACAAGCATGGAGAGTTGGGCTACAGCAAGAGAGGCCTCTTCCTCTCCTGGTAGGAAGGCCACATGCCCAGCTCCCAGCACATCTCCTGGAATAGGCTTCCTGGAGGTGATTAGGGTGTCTACTCATGACCTGCTTCCTCCTTCAAGCCTTTAAGAAGACCCAGGTCAACAAAGCCAGGGCAAAGGCCCAGGACTTGGGAGGATAAATATATTAGTGCTTCTCAGAGCTCAATTAGCTGTCTTGGAACTGAGTGAAATGTGTAGCCCAGAGCTGAGATTCTGCTCATTGTGGTTGTTATTGAGTCTTTTTGAGACAGGGTCTTGATATGCAGTTCAGGTGGCCTTAGGTCACTTTGTTACCCACACTGGTCTCAAACTCTCAAGGATCCTACTGTCTCCACTTCCTGACTGCTAGGATTACAGATGTGCACCTCCACACCCAGCCTGAGATTCTGTATTTTTAACAAGTTCTAAGGCCAGTGAGATAGCTCAGCAGACTAAGAACCTGTTTAGGCAAATACAGGGACCTGGGTTTGATCCCTGACACCACATGCCACAACTGGCCCAACCCCTGGGTACACTGACCTGCTAACCAAGACCGGGCATAGTGGTGCATTCCTATAATCCCAGCTCTGGGGAGACTGAAAACAAGAGGATCACTACAAGTCCAAGCTGCATAGTAAGACTCTATATCAAATACTTATTTTTATATTAATTTTATTGAGAAAGGAGTAGCAATGAGACAGTTTCAAAACAGGTTAGAAAGACAGTTATAATAATTAATACATTGCATATTGTTGTCTTCATAGTAGTTGTTCACAGTACAAGATGCAGACATGATATCTTGTCTAAACACTATTAGTTCTAAACTTTCTTCGCACTGAACTAAGAAAAAATAGCTGTATGTCTATGCTAACAAATATATATATATATATATATATATATATATATATATATATATATATTTACTACAAAATGTATACCAAATATTTTTTTTAAAAGTTATCAGATGTTGTTGACAGTGCTGGTTGAGAGACTACACTTGGAGGAGCAAAGCAATAAGGTTCTCTTTACTCTGCTGTAAAGTGGGTTGGTTAATCATGGTTCCTAAACATGAGAGAAACCAGCCTGCACACCTCCCTGTGGAGGTAGTTAGCATCTTGGTGTCCTCAGGACACAGCCCACACACCTCAACTCCAAGGAAATGTGCTGTAGGCGGGTAACGACAGGGGGAGATTTAAGATATGAGGACACATGGGTGATTTTCTCTCCATAATTTGGAACAGCAGGGAAGAAGCTCAATTCTACAGCCACATCCATTTCCCATTTTGCTTCTTGCTATAACTGATGAGATGAAAATACTTACTGTACAATTCCGCAGCATTTCCCTTCCCCAATGCAGATGGAGCTTTCAGGCAACAAAGAAAACAGAAGAGGGATGGGGTCCTGGTCTTTGAGAAGGGAAAGCTCAGCGGGGTTCCCGAGTCAAGGCAGGATAACCAAGTCGGGCTGCCTTCTGACACCACGTGGCCCCCAGAGCAGGTGCTGGCCCCAGACACGCACTGTTCCACAGAATATTGATCACTTGTGCTGTAGAAAATCAGAAAAGGTGTTCTGTTTTTGCCCCTCTCAAGAACAGGTAGTTCCTTCCCAGGGCACATGGAGCAGCCCCAAGCTGCTGAGAAGTCGATGTCCCCAAGAAGACCTTAACAGCTGATACCACCTACAAGGGTTGGTGAACCAAAGCTCCACTGTCCTTGTCCTCTGGTGGGACAACTGAGACCTGTGGTGCCTGGACCTTCCCTTCTGGATTAGGCCCAGTCACTAAGAGAGGTAACAGGTTCATTAAAACACGAGAGCCACTTCCTTTAGTTTCCTGAGGACACTGGAAGAAATCAAAATAATCTAGATAGTTTAAAACATTGGAAATGTGCTCTCTCATTTCTGGAGGCCAAAAGTCCCAGTTAAGGTGTCCGTGAGGTGGTGCTCCCTCTGGTGGCTCAAGAGTGGGATCCTTCCAACCTTTGATGACTGCTAGAATTTCTTGAGTTCTGGTGATGTTCTATCACTCTCTACTACTATAGTTTTGTGACTTTCTCCCCACCAAAGTCTCACCTCCCTTTGCTTACTTCTTATACAGAGCTGTTGGGCCACACTTAAGACTCCTTGCATCATCTAGATCACCTTCCCTTCCTAGGTGCCATAACACTCACAGGTGCCAGGCTGGAGGCATTAGAGCCCTTTTATATCCTAGCACACTCATCTCTTTCCCCTGTTGGAGGCTCCCAGGGCCATCTCCCAAATTAATTCCTTGCACTCAAGTCTAGTCTCCAGCTCTATTTCTGGGAAATCCAAATCAAGTTAACCCTATTAATAGTCCAAGAACACAAGGCAAGACTGGACTTTGCATTAGTACTGAGCTTTTAGTAAGATCCACCCATACAAACCAACACTCAATAAATGTACCACGGTGAATGAGGAGGCCCTGCTGTACCAAAAGGCATCCTCCCATCCACTGCCCACTGGGTCCTTCCCACTTTCCATGGTGTCTTGATGTTCCACATTCCCTTTGTCATTGTCTGCTCCTCAATTCCAGCAATGTACTTGAACCCCTCCATCCTAGAAAGAGGGAGCTGAGGAATCTGTTCCTCGCTGGGGAACAGATTGACTCAGGCAAAGGTGATGCCCAGGGCTAGCTGTCAGCCTGGCGCTGGGGAAACCCACCCACCTCACTTTACCCTGAAGCTACAGGCTGGGAGGTAAGGGACGCCCAAGTGACTGCTGTGAGCCCAGCTTACAATATGGCTCCTAGTATGAGCCTCAGGGGTCCATCATTTTCTTGCACAGCAGTAACACTTTCCTGAACCACACCGCAGAGCAGGCATTGCTTATGACCCAGTGACTCACAGCTGTTCTACAAACAAGTGCTCTGCCTCTGACTTTCCAACTGACCTTTACTCTGTAGAGTGGCCTGATTTTTAAGGACACATTATTCATACCTGGAAACTGAACCAGCGAATGGGAAAGTCAGTAGTGTGCCACTAGTATGCGACAGAGCAGACATTCCAGCAGAGCTGCTGACCATCCTGTAGTTCTTCCCAGGGCCAGGCCAGAAGGTCTGCTCCAGGCATGGCCAGCAGCTGCTCAGGACAGCTGAGGACTGGCTCCGTTGGTTGGGAACATAGCTCATAGTTCACAGATGTCCCCACTCACTTCCTCACCCAGAGTCACCCCACTGGGCCTCGCTGTTTCTCTGAGTTGCCTTGGACTGTTCCTTGGAAACTGACACCAAGGTTAAGTCACAAGGACAGGAGCTCAGACTCCACCAGAAGAAAGAGGAAGCCTGAAACTAGCAAGGGATTGTCTACATTCCCTGGGCAGGAGTCTGCTGGCCAACACCTTACTATGCTGGGAGAGCTACTCATTGGTCACAGTTGCAGAGAGTATGCTGCTCTGACGTGATGCTTTGGCAGCATCTTCCCACAGCTCCCAGCTTCAGTAATCTGGAAAGGAGAGCTGCGCTTAATCAGTCTGTCATCAGGGCAAGCCAAAGTCCAGGTGGCTGTCCAGTGTGGGTAAGCTACAGGACAGGTCAGGCCACCACATGGAGGGGGTCCTTTGATGGGGTTGGGCCCAAACAGACAGCAGGGTGGTGAAGGAGGTGCCAACCCAGTGTTAAAGCTTGGTGTGGGGAGAGAGGGAGAGGGACAGAAAGAAAGAGAAGGAGAGAGAGAGAGGCAGAGAGAAAGAGAGAGGTGGGGAAGCAGAAGAGGCAGAGGGGAAGGGGGAAAGAGGGAGAAAGGGAGAGCAAGAGGTAGAGGGAGAGAGAGAAGGAGGGAAGAAGAAAGAAAAGGAGAGAGGGAGAGGGAGGGAGAGAGGCAGAGAGGCAGGAGAGTGGAAAAGGGGGAGAAGGGGAGAGAGGGATGGGGAGAAATGGAGAGAGGGAGAGCAAGAGGGAGAGGAAGAAAAAGGGAGAGGCAGAGAGAGAGAGAGGTGTGGAAGCAGAAGAGGGGGAGGAGAAGAGATGGAGACAGGGAGAGCAAGAGGTAGAGGGAGAGAGAAAGGAAGAAAGAGAGGGAGAGAGTTCTGGTGAATGTATTTGATGAACAAAAATGAATAATTAGATCCTTTATAGAGAGTAAATATATCTGATGGCCAAGAACAACAAAGACTTAAAGAATAACCGTTTTGGTAATCAATACAATATTCCTTCTCTAAGTTGCAACTGAAGGCTATTGCACAAAGATGACACTGATTTTATTTGTTTCAATTTTCTTATCTGAAAAACAAATATTAGTATTTTTCCTTGTAGAGATTACCTTAGTATGCAGTAAATTCTCATCCTGTTTTCTCCACCTTCATGGGAGCCATGTATTTTCCCATCCTATGACAGAAGACATGGCTGTGTAACTGGCTTTAATTCATAGAATGTGGATGGAAGGGACAAAACACCATTTTCGCTAAGTGCTTTCTTTTTTCTTTTTCTTTTTGTGCCAGAGACTGGACTCAGGAGCTAGAGCTTGCCGAGGACACCAGGTCTGAGCGTAGACCTTACGCATCGCCCAGAAGGGTTTAAGCAACACTACTTAGGCTTGGAGAACTTCTAACCTCCACTATAAGAAGGCTTCCTTCTAGATAAATGCTAGCCCTTTATCCGGGGCCCAAAATGAAAAACAAGTGAGAAGAGGTACATGGGCCAGTTTCAGCTGCCCCATGGACGCATGTATAGGAAATAAATTCTTGCTGCTAAGGCCCCTAAGCTTGGGGAAGCCTAGTCACATAGCAACAGTGTGAAGAACTAACTTACATGTCCCTATGGCAAGAATAGAATGGCATGAACAGTTTTCCAACTGGAAGGAAACTTTCATAGAAAATAAACAAGAAATTAGCATGAGTTTCTTTAGGGACAAAGTCTTTGAAAGAGAGCTCATATCAGATCCCTCCATGGGGAGGACCACCTCTTACTGCATTTGCCCTTTAGGCACTTGTACATATGGTTCCATCTTCATTTGCCAGGCAAGAAAAGTGGGGGCTTAGATCTATCCTGTTCTCATGGGACTAAGTTTATCATTTAATATCTCTGAAGTCAGGCTGGCCATACAAATCCTGTTTTTGATAGTGTAAATTTCCTTCTCTCCAAGGAAGGCAGAGATAACGACTCCAGCACAGATGGAGGAGATTTCTTGAGGGAAAGAAAGCAGCATTTAGGGTGGTTAATGCCTTCCCTGGTGAGCTATTGTCTTCTTGTTTGGAGTTTCTAGGCCCTCATTTTGGATACAGCAAGACTCTTCAACTGAGATTTATGGTGTGGAAACAGTCAACAAGAGCCAATGAATCAATCCGGGAAGTCATCCTGCCCGCTACATAGTATACATCCTTCTGCCTTGCCCAAGTACTTACCCTTTTCTTACAATCATTATTTATCTGATGAGCCATATTAAAGCAGTTCCATGGGTATGCTCAGCCAAGGGGTGCCACAGTACACACGTGGATATCAGGTCTACCTTTCTTAAGTATGTAAGATTTACTTATCATCTATTGAAAAAGTACCCTATCTCACATTATGAGTACGTGTTAGGGAGCATCAGCTCATGTGCTCTATTGCAGGGGGCAGTGGGTAGCTAATACCACTTTCTAAGTATTTCATTTGTCTCCGAGAGGTTCCAAGAGGACTCTTTCCCAACCTGAGTGCCAGACAAAGGGCACTTCTAGGGGAGGGTTGCCCCACACAGGATGCTGCCAGCTCCAAGCTCCAGTCTGTGTCCTCAGCGTTTGTGTCTTTCCCACACAATTCATCCATTCCCATGGCTGTAAGCATCATCCTTACACAGACAACTCTTGCATTTAAACCTCTAACCCCAAATGCTCCTTTGAGCTTGAAATTCATAAAAATCAACTGCTTATCTGACACTTGCACTTCGATGGTTTATGGACATTTCAAACATAATATGCCCAAATGGAATTCTTGATCCACTCTCCACTAATGCACACACATCAAACCTCCAACTATGATTTTCTTTACCTTTATAGTCTCTATTTCGCTATTCTCAGAAAATAGCACCTTTATCCTTTCAAGAGCTGAACTCAGCAACCTGGGAGTCCACCTATGCTCCTCTGTCCCCCTCAGCTCCACTGACCGATCTGTTTATCATTCTCCCTACCTCATTTACAACAATTTAAAAGTCATGTTCCTAGCCTACAAGACCCAACACAGTCACAAACCCACTAGGCTTGGGATCCTGTGGCCTACTACCTGCCCCAGTTCAGTCCCACCTCCCTTGTTGCCTGGCCGTTCCTCACACAGGTCAGTATTGTCCTACATGTGTCTAGGCCTCTCCCTGCAAACACCCAGCAGCCCTCTCCCTCAGCTCATTCAAGCCTCTACCCAAGTGATGAAAAGATCTGCCCTGACCTGTCACATCTAGGGTCCCAACCACCCCCCATCACATTCACATGCATGTGCATACATACATGCTGACACATACTCCGGACACACACATGCTACACACACATGCACACATGCCTACATCCATCTTAGTCCCTTATTCAATCTTACTCTTCTTTTCCCTCAATATAGGATGTATTTGTTTGATGATTAATTTCGAGTTCTGTTTAAATATTTGTGGAGTTAAAAGTACTCTCAACCTGGAGAAAGGAAGCCAGGGCTTCTCAGCTTGGGTCATGCCTGTGGCTCAGGAACTCGCTACTCAACAGCTCTGTCTTCTACATTTCCTTTGGGACCACTGTTGGTGCTGGTGAGGTAGTCAGAAGTGCCAGCTCTGGCTGGGACCAGTGTCCCCCAGAGAGGAGTGAGGTGGAGCCTTTTCTATGAGGAATTCCTGGCAATGATAAAAGTGAGTTCAGCCACACTGCCTCTTGGGAATGCAGAAACTGCCATCAAACGACACACCGGGTCATGTACCACTTGAGTTCCCATTCTGTGCCAGCCACAGAGGAGCATATTAGCCAGTTCCCCAGAGGTACCCAGGAGCTCTAGACCACAGTGAACATCCCAGGGTCAAGAGCTCAGCCCTCCAGGAAAGGAAGGGGAGGCAGAGCCTGCTGGACCTCACTGGGATGGGGCAACTGAGCAGGGCGTGCAGTCTGCAGAGCAGGAGCTTATATCTTTATGCAGTACAGTAACGACCTAATTTCTTGTGCCTCACTGATTTTCCAGCAGTGTCCTCACACTAATTCTGTGACTTATTTTTACCAGTGGGAGCACTGCATTATTAAAAGCACCAGAGCAATCTGATTTTCTCTTGGATCTGCACCATGCCTATGGATGTGTCCAGGGCTCCCTACAAAAGGGGTGAGAAACACTCGGGAAGGACTGCCTCCTGGAGGAGCTCACCCCAGGCACATCTGCTAGCTGACTGCAGAAGCAAGAGCCAGCCCGGCCCACATCTCCCAGGTCTCACTCAGCAGCAGTGACTCCTGAGAAATGCTAAATGTGGGTTAAACCCCTGAATTTGAGCTGGTCTGTTCACAGGGAAAGACAGATGGGTTGTCCTGTGAGGCATAGGATGCCATATCCTGGGGTACACAGCTATGCTGGCCATTGCCAGACCCCCTAGACATAGAATACGTTAGCCCTGGTTCACATCTAAGAGCATTCGGGGATGGTCAGGCTGCCAGGGTTGGGGTGTGTGTGTGTGTGTGTGTGTATTTGTGTGTGTGTGTGTGTGTGTGTATTTGTGTGTGTGTGTGTGTGTGTGTGTGTGTGTGTGTATGATTTAGCCACCAGCATAGCACTGCTCCTGATAATTGACTGATCATTGCTTTACTCTTAGGCGTGTGGGAAAACAAGTCCACACCAATGTTCATGGCCAGGGAGAGGCTCAGAAGAAGAAAAGATCTCCGTCTGCTCATCAGCAAGTGTGCTTCTTAGTAACCAAGGGCAGGACACCGAGCTTCACAGTCCAACCTGGGCCACCAACTCAGCAGCCAGCACCTTAGGGGAGACCTTGAAGCCACAGTTTCCCCAGCCGCCTCCACAGGCAAGCTGAGCTTCAGCCCTTGCCTCTGAAATCCTACAGGTGTTGATGGACACGGACAGATCCTCCTCCAACTGACCCACCGCACAGATTCTTCTCCCAGAGTCTTCTCCTTGGAATATAATCAGCCAGACAGGAGTTTTCTTTCCAAATATAAAACGTTGTTTCCAAACAAAGGAAGTGAAATATTTTCCACAGCTGCTCCGCATCCTTTATGCCTTTGCAGAAGCATTGTTCCTCAGGTTTTTATGATGCAAAAAAATAATTAAGATGAGAAGCACTTCTTGTCTCTAAATCTTTTTGTTGAAACATGTTTTGCAAATGGCCAATATCTCCTGTTACTTAGGTTAGCATCCAGAAAATGTTTGCACTTGATTATAAAATCAGCAGCTAATGTGCTTAATGACTTTCCATTACACCCAACAATCACTGTAGTGTGCTTTAAAAATGCATTTGCATCCACATTCTCCTGACCTATCCATCAGAGCCTTGAGGCAACCAAGCTCTGGCCATTTACTAATAATTGCCCTGGTTAACCTGGGGGCCCTGGTGTGGAGTACCCACAGAGGGAAGGAAACGCCTTCTAGAGAGAATCTGACCTTGGCTTATCTCTCAGCTTTGTCCTTCAAGGGCTCAGAACCCACAGGTTTAATTTTAGTGGATTGCTTAAGCAAGGTGAGGGAGCTCCCCAGAAGCAGTGAACCTTAGTTTCAATAGAGAGGCTCATGGGAAAAGGGCCAATATTCATGCCAAGGAGGAGCACAAGGGAAAACAAAGGCAGGCCTGGATGGCAAGTTATGCCTGGGAGCAAAGGTCTGCAGGCTGAACTGTGTCCTGCTGCCTACCCACATTCATGTTCAAGTCCTGATTCCCAGTGCCTCACAGTGTGGCAATATTTGGAGACAGGGCCTTGTTTGGGTTTGGATCTGCAAAGTGTTCCCAAAGAACTCATATGTTCAGAGATGGAGCTGCAAGACAGTGATTGGGGCAGGGGATCCCTATACTGATCAATAGATTCACCATGCGCTCAGCAGCTGAGTGAGCCTTAGGAAGGTGGGCCCAGGCAGTGGCAGGTCCCGGGGGGCATGGCCTGGAGAGGTGTCACTCCTTTAGCTCTGCTTTGTGGACACCATGACATGAGCTGCTTTTCTCCTCCAGACCCTTCTACCACGCTATTTCTGACCCAGAGCCAGCAGGTAGACTGTGCATGAACCTCTGTGACCACTGAAACCATAAGCCCAAAGAAACCTCTCCTTTAAGTGTCAGGAGTCAGGTATTTTGTCCCAGTGATGAAAAACGTGACCTGAGACAGGCTTTGACAGAGATAAATACATTAGACTGTGGTCCTTTGGGCGATCCCAAGGCAATATGCGTGGGGTACAGACAAGACGAGAGCATGTGATACAGACACAAATGCAAGGATGATGGGGCAAGGACACAGAAGACACCATCTCCAGGCCCAGAAGCAAAGCCTCAAACGAACAGGCTCTGCCCCTGCCCTGACCTTGGGCATCTAGACTCCAGAGCTGTGACAAAATAGATGCCTGTTGCTCAGTCTGCCTGGTCTGTGGTGCTTTGTTATGATGGCCCCTGAAGCTAGCAGAGGCAGAGCCTAGCACAGCCCAGAGTGACTCTGGGAGCACTGATGCAGGCCATTGCCAGCATGGTTCCTTCACAAGGCGTCCACATGGATGCAGTGAGTGCCCTGCATTCTTCTCATCAGCCCTTCTTAATATGAAGAGCCAATCGCCCCTTCTCCCAGTGGCTCACCTAGTGCCTTGCCTGTACTTCCTCCCAGGACTGTGGCCTTGTGCCTGCCCATTTGTCTGTGCTCATCTCTCCCCCTCCTGCCTCCAGGCCCATAATCCCGTTTCACTTCCTTCCTCAGCTGTACATCCTGCTTCATCCAAACTTGGCATGAACTGCCACAGAGCACAACCCTCCCACACAGGAACCCTGGAGATATGGCAGCACAACCTAGATGGGTTTTGCTCCAATTAGGGCTTCTTAGACCTTAACATGCACATACATCACCCAGGGATCTTGTTAAGATGGCAGTTGTGAGTCAAGTCACTCTGGCTGCACCCCAAGAGTCTTTGTTCTCAACAAGCTCCTACTTGCTTCTGGGGCTGCAGGTATTCGGATAATCCTGGGGAGGCCCTGGCACAGTTGGCATCTGTGGCTAATTCTTCATGGTGGAGGTTGCCTGGGGCATTGTAGGATATTTGGCAGCACCCTGGCCCCTGTCCACTGACTTAGATGTGGTATCACTCTCCAGATGTGACAAGTAAGACTATCTCCAGATACTACCAAATAGTAGAGGTGGCAGTGGTCCAGGGTGTCATGAGCCTATATGCTCATCTGCAAATATTGCTTCCTAAAGTTATCCTGGTCAGTACAAGCAGAAAAAGAAAACAAATACTACACTCAGGTCAAGAAAATTGGTTTTTGCAGTAAGCAACCCTTCAGGAGGTTTTAGCTATCTCTACCCATGCTAGATTCCAGGATCAGTTACATGATTTGTGGTCCCCTTTACAAAATTTAAAAATGAACCTTTCTCTATGGAAGTTATAAAGAATTTCAAGACAGCAAGAGCAGAGCATTAAACCAAGTCCTGTGAAACATGGAACATCAGGGAAGCTGACTCTGCGGGCCACCGTGAGGGTGATGAAGGAACCGACCACATTTGCCACCTCTGCTGCTTGGGAGGGCCTGCTACAGAGGAACCTCTTGGTCCTTTACCCTGAATCTGTGAAGATCAAGGAGATTGCAGTCCCAGTTGAGTCACTCACTTGAACAACTGTCCACTGTTTTATTCAATCTGGTGTTCAATATATCTTCTACCAGGAAGGTGAAGGACTTGACTTCCCTTTAAAAGCCCCAGTTAGTGACAAAAGATGGAAGAAAACGATAAAGATTCGTGAGAGACTTGCTCTTAGCAAAGCTATTCTGTACACTGACAGAGGGGTGAACGCAGGTGAGCTGAGAATTGAATTAGTTGACACATTGTGATAAAAGTTTCCCAAGTAAGCCCCTTCCAAATAGAAGAGCCTATAGTGGAGGAGTCTGGCTCCAGATGTGAGCGGTCTCTGCACCATGCTTTAGCCAGAAAAAATGGAGAAGGAGCCAGGAGTTACCGTAATAGGCAACCAGAGAAACTGGTGAACAATAGCTTCCCTTTGCAGGGGAGTAAATAGGGCACATGAAGCAGTGGGCAGAAGAGATCAAGCGCCCCTCAGCCCCTGGGAGGGCAGCCACCAGCAGGTAAAGTCAGAAGGAAGTGCTTCCGGTGAAAGAAAATTAGAAATAGGGTAAGAATGGGAAAAACCAGCCTCTGCTGTAATTGCTGGCAGGAAACAGCTGAATTCTAAACAAAGGCAAACTTCTCTACATAGAGTGTATATCCAACTTAGACTAGAATGCCGCTTTCTCATTTCATTCTTATGGCAAATATGCACATTCTTTGGGATGCCAGGATGATAATCAAATTTGAATGGATTAAAACATTAGAAGTTTTTATTTCAAAATTCTGGAGGCAGAAATCTGAAATGGAAGTGTTGTCAGGGGCATGGGCCCTCTGAAGGCTCCAAAACAAAGTCTGTCCTTGCCTCTTCCAGCCTCTAGTGCTGACAAGCATCCATTAGCTTGTGGCAGCAACCCTCCAACCTCACCCATCTGCACACTCCCATCCTGCACCCGCTGTCCATATTGTCTACATGAGGATATTTGTCATTGGGTGTAGGCCCCGTTGGAATAATGGAAGAAATGACAATTTGGGGTATTTGATTACATCTGTCAAAACTTTTCTAAAAGGTAACATTAACAGTGTACTCCTGTCAGGATGAATTTGGGGGCCACTATTTAAAGCCCACTGTAGTAAACAAAAAAATCATGAAATCATTTCTTTGAGAATATGTGATTTTAAGGTGAAATAGAGCCAACCAGATTATGTGTAATCCTGTGGCACATGCCTTTCCCTTTCCTGCATATTTCTAAAAAGGAACTTCTAGCCCATTCCTCAGGGAAGAATGGGACCAGAGCATTCGGGGCCACCTCTTTATATATTCACTCACTCACTCGCTCGCTCACTCGCTCTATGGTGGGGTCACAGACTCTCTGCTGTGGACACAAATGAAGACATTCCTTGGGCTATTTAACAAGGATGGAAAAGCAGGCAGTGTATTGTTTCCCAGTTGATGGGCCATTGAGTAGCCGGAGATCCCCTGGCAGATAGAAACTTGCGTAGAGTGACAGCTGAAAACTCAGTATTGCTGCTGATGTCTGAAGGTCTATATTTAGGGCTTATTGGAAAGTCATCCAAGTTGCCCTGAAGTCTAAACTCTACTGTCCAGTACAGATAATTGAAGCCTGAACATGAAAGGTCTGGCTTACCCTTCTAATCCACTGTTTCACTTCACAATCACAGGCTCTTGATGCCTGATGTTAATCCCATACGGTTAAAGGGAAGGGATGGAGGGCAAAAATCTCAGAATCCTCAAACTGACACTTTGTTCTTTGGTTTACAAGTCCCAAATCTTGCCTAGCAAGGGAAGGACACTAGTGTTTACTCACTCTCAGCCATAAAAACTGAAGATGTATTGCCTAAAAACACAATCACATTTATAAATGCGGTCTTGCAAACTAAAACTTAGAGAGTGATCCATCATTTACCTCAAAAGGCGAATCACATCATAAAAGTTCTGGACTTGACAATAAGAAGTCAACATAAAATCTTAAAAATGTGCTCAGCCATATGGTAACTATAAAACATCAAGCATTCCTTAAGATGAAAGCAGAATTACCTTTATAATAGTGCAAATCAAGAAACCACCTAAATGTCTATCATTGGAAGATGATTGATTGAATTCTAGCTCTGCTGTACTTGAGGGGAGGGGAGAGCTACTAAGAAAAAACAGTCATATTCAAATGCAGAAGTTATAGTATTTGGCATAAGAAGCCATGGTTGATTATCTTAATTGCTTTTCTCTCTCCTTGCAGAGACAAAATACCCAACACTCAGAGTTAAAGGGGAGACATTTTATTGAGCTCACAGTTTCCAGAGGTTTCAGTCCTTCATAAGCCTCAAGCTTGGAAGAAGACAGCTCCTGGTGGAAAGACAGCAAAGCTAGCAAGAGGGCAAGACATCCTCTTTCTGTCCCTTATACTGTACTTATACTTAATAGGGTTAAGGTGGCACCAAAACAGTCAGTGGACTGATGCAGTAATCACCCACCTTTAATCCAAGCACCCTTAATCCTAAGATTGTGCCATGATCAATCACACACTCTATATTCAACCACCTCTGAAAAAGCCCACCTAAGACCACATAACGCTTTGAGGGTGAGGACATCTAAACACAATGCATTGATACAAGAAGGAAACCATCCATGACTTCCTGTAAACAAAATGCTAGAAGAAGAGGGCTCAAAGATTCATGCTGATCTGATAGCGGTGAGAAGGGCATGTGGCCTGAAGAGGTCAGCGAGATCGATAATGGCAACCTCTGAAAGGGACCAGGACAGCTTTGCACTGGGGGAGCTGTTTCCAGTTATGACTAGAATGCATTCCCTTACTATTTGAACAACTTGATATTTATCAGTTACTCTCATTTTAAAAAGAACAAGAAGCAATCAGTCCTTTTGGAGGCTATACAGGAATAATTAGTTTTTGTCAAAAGTAACAGACAAAAACCTGCATATACTGCCATGCCTGCAACCCCAGCACTGTGGGAAGCTGAGGTCAGAGGATCACAAGTCTGAGATCACCCTGGACAACTTAGCAAGACTGATTTCAAAATAAAAATTATTTTAAAAAGCTGGAGATGTGGCTCAGTTTGGAGGCCCTCATTCAGTTCCAAGTATTACAATAAACCAATTAATAATCTCACAAGCCATTTATGTATGTCTAGGTATTTATGTACATGTATATGAATATTTGCATATATGAAATTATATACATATGATTATGTATTGACCACCACCTACTTGCATTTTACAGATTGCACTGAACAAATTGTTATTCTTTTTCAGAACTCGTTTTTGCTTGTTAACAAACAAGTCTAAGCTATACATAACAAAAGAGCAATCCCTACTCCTTCCATTGGACTCTCCCAGGCTTACTCTGGATGACAATTGATGTGAGCTGGCTCTGAGCTCTGGGAGGTCTGTGAGACAAGTAGGGAGAGAGAGCTCTGCTCATAGCCTAGGATTGACAGCAAAGCAACGGGACATGGCAGAGTTAGTAGGGATTTGGGAGTGAGACTGACCTACTTTAGGAATCTGACTTTCAATTTCTAATTAAAATGGACCAGCAGAATAATTTGATCTCCCCTATAAAATAAGACATAAAAATAAACACTTTGGAGAGTTAGCTGCGGGTTCAAATAAGTATCACATAGCAAGTACCCAGCTAGCCTGGCCCAGCCCAGAAGGACTGCTTGAACCTTGCTCCTTCTGTTCACTGCCCTGGAGGCAGAGGGCATCTGTTTTAGTCTTTTGTGGTGAAAGCCTCCGTGCTTGAGTTGACAAAAAGTGGTAGAGAGTACTAAATTATGGTGTAAATTGTTACCAGAAATTGCAAGAGTGAGGTAGTCACATAACGCCTTCTCCCCCATCCTTCTCATTTCAAGGCTCTCATGTTACTGAAATTTCCCCACAACCCAATACACTTGATTTTTCTCCCCCTTGAAGTATGTTTGCTTTGCCCTTTTGGATCAAGAACAAGACCAATTCCATGACAGAAGTTTCTAGAATCCCCTTAAAAGAAACTAGCGCTCGTTGACTCCCATGGGCATTTGGCTAGTGTAAAGTTATGATCTGTCTCAGGAAGACTTCGTCATCTTTCTTTCCATCCTCCTCACTGAGCTCTTTAACATCTAGCCAAACCTTCATCAGTCTTCAGAGACTTCAATGCTGGAGAAGTGGTCACAATTTCCTCGGGTGAGTCAGAGGCTAAAATTAGGCTCGGCTCTCTTCCGAAGCTGAGTTCCCACCCCGCCCGCTCATCTCCATTTTGTTTATTTCCTGCCAGTTCTTGCCAGCATCTCCTTTGCCATGGCTTGCTTCTCATATACCAATAGACCATGGTGAAGGATCACAGTGTGGAAATAAATGTTCCAGTGCCAGACGGACTTTACTACACTCATCCTAGCAAACATCAGAGGCTGACAGGGTGCGTGAACATTGGCCATGTTTACCACGAGTATTAAATTACATGCTGTATGTCAACATCCAAGGCAGAACATGAAGTGTAGTGGTGGTGTTTGTGGAGGTGATAATAACTTCCCTCCCCTTCTTTATCTTCTTCCTTTTCCCTCTTCCCCTTCTCTCATTCTTCCTTATATTCTCCCGCCATCTCAGCATCCTCTTCTTCCTACTGCTGCTTCATCTGCTCCAGTTCTTGCTTTTCCTGCTTATCATTATGATAACATTAATAGCCTCCATAATTATTTCTGGAGCTGTTACTGTCAGGCTGTAAGCTGAGGGTTCACCCACAACACTGCATTTAATCCTCAGAATTACTTGGCAAGGTAGACAGTATTGAACACCCTGCTGCAGCAAAGGCCGTAATTAATACCTAAGACATTAGGTTGGTGAGTCCAAACACTGAATTTGAATCACCATTTGACACATTAATTGTTGGGCTTTAAGCCCATCATTTCTTCTCTGGATGTCTCACCCATAAAACAAAATAAATACAGTTGTCAACGTGTTAGCTATTGAGAGGTTTCAAGAACAGGACACAGCCTGGCACACAATAATGTTCTCTTTGTCATTACCTCTCTCCACATCATTTTTGATTGATCCTAATTCTGTACAACAGCACTAACAGACAGTGGAAACTTGACATTTTATGTGCATGCTATCCACCAAGGGTTCCCAGCCACTGGACCACAGGTGAGTGTTGGTCTCTGGCCTACAAGGAACCGGGCTACACTGCAGGACATGAGCAGGGGACAGCCTTGAAAAGCTCCTTCTGTATTTGTAGCTGCTTCTCACAGCTCACACTATGGCCTGAGCTCTGCTTCCTGTCAGTCGGATCAGCAGCGGTGTCCAGGGCTAACCCGCACACATGTGAGACCTAGGTATGTCAGCATTCGTTATGAGAACCTAAAGCCTGCTGAAGCAAGGTGGAGTTCAGGTAGGGATGCTATGCGAGGAAGTTAGTAGAAATACAACTAAACATTAGCAGAGAGGTTTGACTGCCTAGGACTGACCATAAGTCAACTGCTTGCAAACCCGTATCAAAACCCTACCAATGAGTCACAAGTGACAATTAAGCTGCATCTGGTGGCAGGCTTTAAATTAGAATCCAATACTTATTTTAGCCTGTGCATGGCCTGGGCATCATTTTATTGACCCGATTCTACATTATGCTGTACTGTATAATTATTTCATTATATACTACAATGTAATACTAATATAAATAAGGTGTACAATAAATGTAATGCATCTCAGTCATCCCAAATCATCTCCTCATTGCTGGTCCATGAAGAGACTATTTTCCATGAAACCATTTCCTCATGCCACAAAGATTGGGAACCATTGCTGTACACATAATAAGTGGCACATTAAAATAGTGCAAAAAATAGATAAGAAATATTATTTAACACAATATATCTGAAATATTATGTCACATGTCAACTTTTTTTTAATGCTGAGTGTTAGGAATCAGGTGGGGACTTCACCCTTGCAGTACATTTCAGCAGCTCAATGCCCACATGTGAGTGGTGACTATAGTGTGGTGCTAAGAGGATTGCAATCAATGGGCTCTTTCTGTCTCCATGTCTTTCCACCTCCAGAGTCTGCTGTGATTTTGTGCTAATGGCTCAAGTACCTAGTCTATGTAGTATGATCACCATGTTTGAAGAGGGATCAGAAACCTATCTCTAGTTTCTCTGAACATGACAGGTTGTAACCCAGCTCTCTAACCTGCTGCATTAATGTCAGGTGGGCATATTCTTTTTCATGTGGAGAATTCTTCCTCTGTCTCTGTCTCCCTCTACCCTTCCTGAAAGGAATCAAATAAAGTTAAAAAAGGCAACAAATACACCATGCCATCCTCAATGCCTTCTGTTCTTTTCCTGTCCTTAGCCTCTTGCCTAGAAGCTAGTGTATTGTTTCTCCTTAAGACTGCATTCATGTGGGCCTTAGCAAACCCAGGACATCTGCAGAGGGTGTGATGACGAATCAGTGCTGGTCTCTGGGGACAGCATGCTACTTGCCTATTCACAACAGTAAAGGACACATAAGCCTCAGTAATCTCTCCAAATCACTTTGAATTGCCTGGCTCAAATCCACACATTTATATCCCTGCCTTAGACTCACAGATCTTTGGCCCTTTCTGAAAAGCACATGGGACTGAACTGACCTTCAGCAAAGGAGCCCTGGATCTGCTTCAGGCACCAGTCCTTCTTCAGAGAAGGCTGCTGGACCCTAAGTCCTCCTCAAGGAGAGAGCTGCCAGACCCCTGCTCTAATGATTCTCAAGAGCTGGTTGAAGTTCAAACCAGCACTGCTCAGAAAACACCTAGTAATTTGAGTTTTGCCATGGAGATAAATTTATTCAGTTTAGAAACAAACCAATTTTGGTGTTCCAGTTGTATTCTCTCTCATTACCACTGTGACCAAGGTCAGTTAGGCAGGCATCCAGGACGCTGTGATTTGCATTTGTTGAGTAAAAAATCCAATTAACTCCTACCACATAGGAACTGGGGTCCTGGCATAGCAGAACCACACACCTAAGCACTCGTGCTAACCACTTATGCTAAAGAAATGAAAACTTCAAGGCACTATCTATACTAGTCTCCTCTACCAAATGGTGGCAAGATTAGGTGATGATATCTGTCTTTGAATGCTCCTATTGATGTGATCAGAAGCAACAATTCTATTTTAAATTCCCTAGAGTTATATATGGGTCAGTGCCTGGACATAGTGCTACTCAGTGCTCAAAACTACACTCCTATTTAGGCAATGTTGAGACTTTTAGACTTCCTATGTCTGAGAAACAGAGAGTTGATCATTGCCTGATGATGCAAAATATGAAAATCTGTGAAGACTCAGAGGAATATGCAAATGAGGAAATTTGTGATAGGGCATGTCGTGGGGGACTCAGTTCTACCACTGCATTGGAGTCATTGCTATCTTCATCTTCTGTGATGAATGGACCAGTTCCTTTCCACCCTGACAATGTTGCTAAAGCAGCAGCTAACAGCGATTGGGCTGGGTATTATGTAAAGTGCCTGCAGAGACTACCCACTTTAATCTGCACAATAACTCATAGAGGAGCTGAGCATTTCCTCCATAGGGGAAAAAGTCAGCAGAGTAAGGAAAGATGGTTGGCCCAACATCATGGAAGTAATAACTGTCATAACTAGGATTCAAACCCAGGTCTGTTAGATTCCAGAGCATGGTTTTGTAACTGCTAAGCTAGAATATGCCTTGAAGCTATGTGGAGGCAAATGTAACTTTACAGGGTGCAAAGCACATGTAGTATCATGGACTGTGCATTTCTCTTAGTTGAATAGTTAGTTCACGTGCTTGGGATAAATGGCTGGCAGAGTCCAGTCACGGAGGTGGAATGATGGGAATATGACTGTCTGAAGAGAAGGGAATATGTGTGTTTGCCCTGTCAGATGAAGGGAAAATCTGTCTTGATCACTTACTAAGCCACTCAGAACATTGCAGAAAGTAAGTGACTGCCTCATATTCCTGCAATGTGTTCCTGTGTCCAGCTTGCACCCAGAAAGAATCATAAGGAAAGACTTTTCTGGAACTCAGCACTTCAACACTAATTTTCCACACTGTATTCCTATGAAGGGCATCACTATGATAGCACTAAAATGATAAAGCCTGAATGGGGATAGAATTCAAGTGGAGCCTCAGGTTTTCTAGAGCCCTTCCATTGTTACTTCTTCACAACTCACTTTTCCAATTGAGATGGGAGCCACTGTAGAAGACAAGTGGGTGGACTTAGAACACCATCCTTCGCAACCTACGGCTGCACTTGGCTGAAGACAGGGAACAAGAGGGAACTCCATCAACAGGGCGAGCCACAACACCCACTGTCCTGATTTAAAAAATCACCCAACCAGCCCTGAGCACAACCTGGGTCCCACATTGTAACCCAAGAAGAAGGGCCTGGCTTCTGCCACCCGGAAACAGGTCTCAGCCTGCTGTTGATCTGAATCAAGTGTGCTGCATATTCTCATCTGCACAACTTTTATGGGGATCTATCTATGGCTTGGTTCAGGTCCAGACTCAGTCTTGAATTAAATGTTGAGATTGATGATTCAGAGCATAGCTAGCAATGCAGGTGACAAAGTAGAGCTGTGAACTGGGAGGAAAATGTGTGTACTATGAAAGGGGGAGACAGAAGAGCCAGATGCCCAGATCCACATCTCACCTCCTCTGCCCCAAGAGCTCCCATGAAGCTGCTGTGCTACAGGCAGCAGAGGGCACTATTAATACAATCTGAAGAAAATAGCACACTTGCAGAGAAAACATGGGCTGGCAGTAACTTTGTCTGGGGCACTGGGGTGAAGAAAGGTCATAGCACTTCAGATATCCATGTATAGTTGCTGTTCTTAATTCCAAATTTTAGTAAGCCTTTAAAGAAAGACTCTAAAAAAAGTAAAGAAGGACTACAGAGTGATATTGACTCTTGCATATAATTGTTAACTATTAGGATCTAAAACGCACGCGCGCGCGCGCACACACACACACACACACACACACATGTCCATACAAAGCAGGAGTATTATCACTCAAGTTCATGATGCTAAATGCTTTGTGTGCATTGTTTTAATCAAATCTTCACCTTTGTAGGTCCTTGTTATTACCATGCCCACATTACACATAGTGGCCAAATAACTGGCCCTAAGTTGCCAGCAAAGAAGCAGCAGAAATGAGACCTGAGGGAAAAGCCAGTGTCAGACAGGAGCAAGCATGCTGCAGCTGTGAGCTGTACCTCAATGCAGATGACTTTTCCATAATGGGAGAGAACATCACCAGTCACCAGCACCAAAAGAAGGTGTGCTAAGTTCAGAGCTGTTACACCAGTGTCTCAGAGGCTATACACAGTAAGACGCTTATACACAGTGCTACCTTCTCTCACTTTGTCCACAGGCTTAGATGTGAAGCTGGCCTGAGTCCCGTGGTAGAAAGTGGGTGATTCCATCAGGAGCAGAACAGCCTCTCAGCCTCTACATCCTGAAGATCAGTCTGTAGCCCAAGGTCTCTAACTTCTGAACCATCCTACAGGTGCTGCATCTTCATTTAGAGTACCAGGTCATCAGTCACAGAGGATACATAGGGAGATTAAAGGAAGTTTATTTGTAGGAAACTATAACTAATTGAGTGGGGGAAAATGGGAAGGATTGAGATAAAGCCAGCCACCTAGCTACAATGGCCAATTTTCTTTGGACACAGCTTGTAGAGAAACATCAATGTTAATTATCTCAATCATGTCTGAAAAAGTTTGGATTCTATCCCCACTCTTGTATTAGGTTATGAGAGAACTGGGATAGTGAGATTCACAACCATTCACGAAATGGTGCAAAAGACATATCCTGAAATAAATACAGAGATTATTTCTAGTAGAAAGAAAGGCAAAATGAGAAGCTCAGTCAGTTAAGGCCCAGGACACAGTTTCTCAGGAAGCCATCCAGTTAGGAATTGCTCATCCTTTGATCCATCACTACCTAGCAGACCTCACACAGAGCCTGGCACATGGAAATTGCTCTATAATTGAAGAATATACACATTAGTTGACTCAGTGATAAGAAAGTATGAACAAGAAAGCCAATGAACCCCATAGAAGGTTGACCTTTGAGAGATATCATCAATAAGGAACTTATAACCTTAGCACCTAGAGTATGTTTTAGAATTAAAATGTTCCCTCAGAGTCTCAGGTGTTCAGAGATGGGGTCTGGCCAAAAACACAGGTCGCTGGAGCTCTTTTGTCTCTGGCTCCTCTTCTCTTTACTTGCTGGTTTCCATAGGATGTGCAACTGCTCTCAGCTGGACCCTATCAACATGCAGTCTCTGCCCACACCCAGCAAACTCTGGATGGAACCCACTGAAAACTGTGATCCAGGTAAGTCTCTCCTCCCTTAAGTTGTGGGTGTTACATATTTTCTCTCAGCAGTGGGAAAGTCATTAATAAAACCTCTGACATAGTCCACTTGGGAACTCCTCTTATACTTATTGTCCGGGTCCTTTCTGAAGCACAGGGCTGGCTTATAATACATAAGGTCTTCTTCTAGGAAAAGAGGCCATTCATCTTGGAGCTCTGAATACTCAAAGTGCATCATGATCCTCTTATCCCATTCTTTTCCTGGATAAAACACACTCCGCACAGGCATCTGTACCTTCCCTACCCCCCATGTCCAGGACTTGCTGATTGAGAGTCATATTCTTCCCACGGAGCCCAAAGACCAGGAACAAGACCTACAAAGTGAAGCCCATGTGTCATTCTTGGCTTGGACATTTGGCATCGCTGCTTTGGTACTGCAACCAACTCATGCCCTCCTCATTCCCAGCCACCTCCACAGCTGGGAGATATATCCTCATAAAGAGAGTGCACCCAATCTTCAGGCTCTGGTGGAGATGCTTTCTTAAGACCATTTCTAGGGGAGTAGAAACAGTATCACTCTGCCTGTTTTGACTACCTCTCTCTAAATCTTTATGAAAATACTCCAACAGACTTCTTGAGGGGGAAACATGATCAAAATATAAAAGGAATTTTCAATGACACAGATTGATGAAAAAGTGATTGATTTCCTAGAAATGATTGATTTTCATTAAAAGATTGATGAAAAATGACACAGACAAGACACATACCATAATCATGCCTCTTAATAGCAACATAAATACCCCTAAAGAAAATAAGAAGCATTAGCTGGCCAAATAGCTCAGTGGATTAAAGCACCTGCAAGCAGGCTCAGGGATTAGGGGTTCAATCGCTGACCTGCAGTGCCGGCCTCACCCCTGGGGCATGCTGAGGCAGCAATTTAGACAGGTGGATCACTACAAGTCTGATCTAATAGTGAGACCCTGAACACCCTGTAGACTCTTCCCTAAAATACAAATAAATAAATAATTTTAAAAGGGGTCCAGGGAGATGGCTCAGTAGAATAAGCACTTCCCTGGCAAGCACAAAGGCCTGAGTTCAATCTCCGGTTCCACAAAAGAAAAGAAAAGAAAAGAAAATAGGAAGCATTGATCCCTTACACCATTAAGCTCCATTTTATGCCCTTATTCTTGTGCTGCCCAGGAAAGAAATGGAAGTCAATGGCCAAGGACATCCTTTAGAGATAATCAGGGTTCCAGCCAGAGCAGGCACCTTCTTCCCTCCCAGCAATGACACCCCGCTGCCTCCATTGATTGTAAGATGACAACATGGCCATGTGCTTCTGAGATGCCCAACTACCAGAAGGAAGCAGTGCAGGCTCTCATTCCCCCACTGTACAACAAACAGCTTCAAGAAACATCAGAGGAACAAAGCTGTGAGGAGAAAAAGTCCCCAAGAACAGCTTAAAGAAAGGCCACCACTAGGCCAAGAGACTCATTTTCCCTCTGAACATGAGAAATGAGCTTGTTTCCAAGTCTTAGCTATGAAAAATTGCACTGCTATAAACATGTGTGCACATACATTGCTGTAGTATGATGATTTCAGTTCTTTTGGAGAAATACCTAGAAGGGGAATAGCTGCCTTGAGTGGGACTTCCAAGCCTCGCTTTTTGAGAAATCTCCATGCTGATTTCCATAAGAACTGTACCAGCCCGCACTCCAACAGTGGTTTTCTCCACAACACTCTAGCATTGATTATTGGTTAACTTCTTGATGATAACTGTTCATTCTGTCATAAGATAGTGTCTCAGAATTGTCTTAATTTGCATCTCTTGAATGATTAGTGATGATGAATCTTTTTCTTCATATGCTGACTTGCCACTTGTATTTCTTCATTTGTTAAATATACTTCTCAGATGCCCATTTTTGGATTGGGTCTTTGAATTTTGGAGGCCTGATTTTTTTTTTTATTTTTTTATTTTTTTTTTCCATTTATTTTTATTTTATTGAAA
>PVKA01018076.1:10955-44620 GCA_004027165.1 Ctenomys sociabilis | reverse complement strand
AAAAAAAAAAAAAAAAAAAGAAGTAGAAACTACACATAATCCCACCACACTGACCATCACCGGTGGAGCCCCGCCCAAGGGCTTGCTGCGCGCAGGACCGGCTGCACGCAGCTGCGATCGATCGTGGGCCTCCGCCCGACGGTGGGCTGAGCCCGCCGCTTAGCTGGTCTGTCTGTCTTTCCTTCTTTCGCTTCCCTTCTTCCTCTTCCTCGCAGCTTCCAGTCCGACTCCGCCAGCCCGGACAATCTCGGCCTGTGCAGGGCTCGCTCCCCGTCAGAGCATCTGCGCAGGGGCATGGTGTGTCCCGTGGGTCTCTTCCTCCCGTTGCCCCCCTCTCCTTTCAACCCTCCTCCCCTCCCCATTACGATAGGGTTGTTTAGATTTTCTCCGTTTCTTTTAAACTTTTCCTTTTCCCTCCTCCTTCTGTTGTTCCCTTCCCCGCTTAAACATTTTCCTCCTACTTCACAATACCTGTTGTGTATGTTGGTCCTCATTTATGCTTCATTGTTTCTCATACCAGAGAAACAGTGCAACATCTACACTCATGTGTCTGATTTATTTCACCTAAGAGTCTGGTCTCAGGGTACATCCATTTACCTAGAAATATTTCAAACTTATTCTTCTTCATGGCATAGTAGTATTCCATTGCATAAAAATACTCTTATTTAAATAATTATATTGAGAAACAAATAGCAATGAGACAGTTTCAAAACTGATTAGTAGGACAGTTTCAATAATTAATACAGTACATATTCTTAGTGGTTATTCATTGTACAAGATGCAGACATGATATCCTGTCCACAAACACTATTAGAAAAAAATCTTTCTATTCATTGAGGGAATGTAGCTGTATATCTATCCTAAATAATTTGAATATACAGATACAAAATGGTCATTCATTTGTATCCCCTTTTTTGTTCAGTTTTGTCAGAGATGGGTATGCCACTGTCACTTGAATATTGTAGGTTCATGTATTCAGCAAAATATTCCAAAAATAGTCCAGTAGTCCATAATAGTAGTGGGCTATCCATAGGACTGGTGATGTCAGAAGTTGTTCACTTGAGCCTTTTACAGCTCAGCATATGGCTTTACTTTTTATACTTCAGTTTTACACTTTTCTTCTGGATGGTTCAGACCAAGATAAAGCAAGACCTATAGAACAAGAAATGTAACTTTTGTATCTGCCAAGGTCAGTCAAATCCCCTCAGGATTTAGTCTGAAACCCTGTACTGCAGTTTGTAGATCCTTTGTCAGGGTCAGCTGTGTGGATGAGTCACGGCCATTGCTTGACCAATTTGCTCTCTGTGAAAGCCTGAGAGAAAAGTGCTCTTTATTCTTGATGGGCTATTTCCAAATTTGGTTATTACTATTTTGATTTGTTTGTTTGTTTTTGTGGTGCCAGGGATCAAACTCGGGACCTTGTGCTTGCCAGGTAGGCACTTATGCTGCTGAGCTATCTCCCTGGTGAGATAACATGGCCGGGCATCTAACTGTGGTATGATGCCTTAAATTCCTCCAGGAAGACACCCAGAAAGCCACTACCTGCGCAGGGGGACCTCAGCTTTGTGAGGACTCCGCTCTCCGATTCCCACAGAGGACGCAGCAGCCTGCACTCCCGCCAACAGTGGAGAGCAGCTCCTTCTCCCTCAGCCCCTCCAGCGCTCTTCATTGCTTGGCTTCTGGATGGCAGCCGCTCTTTCCAGGGGGAGCCTCCACGTTGTTTTAATCTATATTTTACGAATGACCAACGGTGGTGGACTTTTTTTCATATATGTATTTGCCATTTTATTCCTTCATCTGAGAAACCTCTGTTCATTTCACATGTCCTTTTCTGGACTGGGTCTTTATAGAAAGTCAAAACTCAGTAGCCTTCCTGTACATGAATAACAAACTCACTGAAAGAGAAATTAGAGAAACATCTTTCACAACAGCATCTGAGAAGATGAAATACTCAATACTCAGGAATTGGGCTAGGAAGAAAAAGCCCTCTGTGCTGAAAACTGCAGCACCTGAGAAAGGAGACGAGGCGAGAAGGCGCCTTGCTCTTGGGCAGGAGAAGCCCAGGAGCGAACATGGCATAATACAGCCAACCTGGATCCCAACAGCACGTCGCACAGAATCAGAAAATAGCACTCCTATAATTCACTTGGAACCAGAAGAGACCTAGACTAGCCAAGGCAACGAGGCAACGCCAGCCCCGCCACCGCAAACGGCAACTGCTGTCTACTTTGGCCCAAGTGTATCCTGCTTGCCTTCAAAACAAACCATGGCCGCAGTGTGCCTAGGACAGAAACGGCGGCATCAGGGCCCTGCCTTCCGGGGCTGCCTACGCCACACAGCCGGCCTGCAGTCCCGGCTGCCTAGCAGCTGCAGCGCTTCCCTCTCACTGGTCTTACTTGGCTCACATCCTTCCCCTGAGCACCAGATTCCTTTCAGGAAATATTTGCCTGTGTAACTTTTGGATGGTTATGCCTTGCAAGCCTTCACTCACCACTGAGAGACAACAGTACCTGCGACCCCTTGGGCCTGGACTGTGCTCCAAGTGCTGCTGGAGGCGACCTGGAGGCGGGGACCCCGTGCCCCACAATCACCTCGGCCTCCTCGCGGTGTGATTCTGGGCCTCCTTGGGCTTCCTGCACTCTCCCACTCTCCTTCCAAAGGAAAACCGAAAGCAGAGAAACCTGGCCACCATTTCTGGGCAAAGCTCAACCGGACCAAGGCCCCAGCATTCCTGTCAAGTTCTGAACAATGTGGCTTTCGCATAACAAAGAAAAACAAGCTGCGGACTTGTTCTTGTTTTTGAGACAGGGCCAGCCCGGAGCTCCAGTTCCTCGGCCCTGAGGGCTCACAGGACAGGCGTGTGCACCACCATAGTTTCCAGGTTTAGCAGAGCTCCGAGCTGCAGTGACTGAAAGTCCTGGCGTCACTGGAAAGGATTCCTCGGTCCTTCCTTGTCACAACAGCTTCTGCCCAGAGCCTTTAACTGGAAATTCCCAGAGGAAAATTCAAATAGGAATCGCCTTCCTTTTGACCGAGCAGGGCCCAGAAAGGGGCCCAGGCCCCGAACGCACCGCTGGGACAGCATACGCAGACACAGCTAGACACACCCAGACACAACTAGACACACCCAGACACACCCAGACACCCCCAGACCTCTAAGGTGCACAAGTGCTCCAGCAGTGACTCACCTGCTGTGGCTGGGCCTGGGGTCTGCGGCTGTTTGGTCTGCCCTAGGAAAAGGGAGGTCCCCGCTTGGTGCTGGCAGGGGACTGCTGAGGCAGGAGGGGCAGCCCTGCCTCCAGGTCGAGCCTCCTCCCTCCCAGGCTGAGGGCAGAGTCCACCCAGCTGCGTGGCCTGCAGCCACCCACACAGGGGCAGCCAGAAGTCACATTCCAGGACGGTCTTGCCTCACCTGGCTGCAGCGCCTGGCCTGGCTTTGTTTCAGGGTGAACCTTGGTCTGGGCTGCATCCTCAGGCGTCACCAAGCAGCCCAGAGAGAGAAGGAGTTTGGGCCAATCACCTGGGCCCTGCTGCAAACAGCTGCGATCCTCACTGTAGCCAGGAGGAGCAGGGCTGGACCACGCCTGGGTTCCGAGTGCCCTGGGGGAGGCCCCCGAACTCCTAGGGTGGGACCCTCACTGGGAGGGGGAGAAAACTTTCTCCTCTGGGTGTGGCTGGGGTGTGGTCAGGCCAGAGGTAGAGAAAGGCAAAATGTCTAGCAGTGTCCTTTTATTTTATTTTTTGCTATGTGATCCAGGGTGGCCTTAGCTCCACGACTCCTCCCACCTCAGCCTCCCCTGACCAAAGGCTGAGGTCAAGGGTGCACCACCTGCCCCAGCAGTCGGCAATGAATGTCAGACTGCAAGAATCGGAGCACAGGTAGAGCTCCCTGCAAAACGATCTATTTGCAGAGAGAAAGAGACAGAGTCACCTTGGAGCACACAAGGGGCAGTGCCAAACTGGCCCTGGGATGAAGGAGGCTCGGGTTTCCCTACAGGATTAACCCGGTCTTTCAAGGAATCTCCTCTCTTTCCTTGGAGGAAGACAGGCAAGCGGTGCTGGCCCACTAGGACCTGTTACTCCCAGACTGATTGCATTTGGTTCAGTTTGATACCTTGAGGTTTTCCACCCTCGGTGTAGATGGAGCAGACGTCACGGGGTCCTCCTGCCTCAGCCTCTTGAGCACTGGGCTTGTAAGCATGCACCACTGAGTCCACCCTGAACTTCTGTCTTCCCTCTGTGGTGGGCCCTCTGTGGTGGGCATGGTGGGAATAGAAGCTCAAGGGCCTGTGTTCCCTGCCCCGTGGGTGGGGCAGGGATGGAGGAGGACTCAGGGCAGGGGTTTCACCCCGCAAAGACACTGGCCCAAGGCTCCTCCTCCATCCGGGGTTGGCTCCTAAGCACACTGAGCTAGGCGGTCACTGAGGGGCTGATCTACTGGGGAGTCAGAGCCCGTGATTAGCTACCCCCAAAGCCGCACCTCTGGCCACCGGAGACTTGGAGACACCACATCCTGCACAGCCCCCTGGGAGCTTTGCCCCTGGGAGGAGACCCGTTCTTTGAACACCAGGCTGACCTGGAGGAGGGCAGTGGGCAGCCAGCGGGCTTGACCGAGCTGTGACCACGGAGCTGTGAGCAGGTCAGGTTAGGGAAGCTCCTGGCTGGGCAGGCACAACAGGAAGGACGGGCACCCTGTGGGCCCAGGGCAGCAGCTGGGCACCCTTCGCAAATGGCTGCCAGGCAGGGACAGGCAGCAGGCAATGGGCTTCTGAGATCCCAGAGGAAGTGACCAAGGAGGACACAGAGGCACAGAGAGGATGGGGGCCAGCAGCGGGCAGCAGATGGGATGCAGGGACAGCTGGCAGGACTGGTGCTCAGAGCCTGCTCCTAAGCCCTGCCCTGGGGTGACACTGCCCGGGGCACTCTTTATCCTTCCCTCCTGGCCGTTACTCACCACTGGCCCAGGTCACCCTTTACCTTGAGAAAGGCAGAACTGTGGACTGGAGTCACAGAGCCTGGGCATCTGGGGACCACCGGGCTGGAGGAGCCCTGCGCGCTCAGGACCACAGGTTCTGCCTGCTGTGCTCACCGATACTATGCCAGGGTTCCCACCGGCAGGCAGCCCTCCCCTCAACTCTCACCCAGACCCGGTGGCAGCCAGACAAACCCAAGGGTCGCGGCTATCTGGGTCCAGCTCCTCTAGAATGTCCTTGTCCTAGCCCCTGAGATAGTGGGACCTTCACCCTCCTTATCTTGGTGGAAAATTCTGAGAGGATTCTGACCTGGAGTTAAATTCTTCCGCTCTGCAATCAGCTTGGTGCGTGGCTGCCTGCCAGGCAGGGCAAGGCAGGGCAGGGCACAGGAGGGAAACAAATCAAGCCAGATCCTGTGTCTGGCAGTCCCCTAGAGTGGGTACTGGCCTAGGGCACCAGAGGCCACTGCCCGGCTTCCTGCAAGGACGGGGGTGCAGCCCAGAGTGGATCCCTCCTGGTCAGAAGGGACAGAAAGGGCCAGGAAGCCCTCTCCCAAGAGATGACACTGAAACAGGCCTTGAAGAGGGACATGCAGCCCATTGGCAAGTGGCACAAGGCCAGTGTGGGGCAGAGGAGGCAGGAGACATGCTCAGGGGCAGAGTCCGAGGGGCACAGCAGGCAGGGCTGGCTGCAGGCCCCCGTCCAGTGCCGTGGGGTGCAGTCCTGCAGTGTGCTCGGAGAGCAGCTGCCTTTCTCCAGGCACCTGCTTGTGCCTGGCAGGTGGACCTCAGCCTGGTGCAGAATGTCCACTGTCTGGCCGCTCCACCGCCAGGCAGAGCCCTGAACCGCAGCCATCCTAAGTGGATTTGGGACATGGCAGAGAGGCTGCACTGACTCCCAATGAGGAATGGGACTCTGGGCAGGGCGGTCTCTGGCCACCCTGAGCATAGAGAAGCAGCATGGGCAGGTGAATGGAGCCCCTGGTGAGAACAGCTCTGCACCGACCTGGGGGCCTGGCCGCCAGCTGAGCTCCAGAGACGTCTGTGGATTCTCCCGAACTCCAGCAAGTGTGGGTTGGTTGGCAACCTGCAACCAGAGTGTCTTCAGACCATTGACAGGTACCACAGTCAGGCTCTGGGCTGGACCTAGTACTTCTGAGAATCAGGCTCAAATTGACCTCCTTGATAGACAGACAAACTGAGGCTCGAGGAGGTTGAGTGGCCTGCTGCAGGCCACACACTCAGGATTCCGGATGGGCACACTCCCTGGCCGGGTACAAACTGCTGGAGCATAAAAGCTGCTCTGATGGCCTAGGCACTCCTGGAGAACAGGACCAGAGAAAATGAGCAAAGAAGTGCCACCCCTCACGAGCAGGGCTGACAATGTCCACGGGGTTACAGGTTGAACCTGTCCTCCCAACTGTCGCACTAGGGCCCCGAGCCCTGGCCCTCGGGAGTGACCATGCATGGAAACAGGCCTTTTGCAGAGATAGCTGAGCTTAAAGGAAAATATCAGGACGGGCCCTGGACCAGCAAGGACCACACAGAGCTGCAAGTTTCTGAAAAGCCACTTCTTTATTAAGGCCCAGGAGATGCAGCAAGAGGAGGGGGAGGGAGACAGAAGAAGAACAAAGATTCTGTAATGCTCCCATGCCCCGATGCCCAGATACCCCTGATGTCCCTGGTATCTGTGCACTGACTCCCGATGAGGAATGGGACCCTGACACACCATAGACATGGACTACAAACTACAAATGGAAGCATATGTATACTGTGCACCTAAAGAAAAGACTCCTGGGCCGGGGAGATAGCTCAGCAGAATAAGCGCTTGCTTGGCAAGCACAGAGTCCTGAGTTCAATCCCCAGTCCCGCAAATAAATAAGTAAATAAATAAGGAAGGAAGGAAGGAAGGAAGGAAGGAAGGAAGGAAGGAAGGAAGGAAGGAAAGACTCTTCCACCTGGGCCGTACTCTGCAGGAGCGAAAGCCAATACGACCTCTGCTATCCTCAGGCCCTAGGAAGACCCCTTGGCTTTAAGATCTGTGCCCGGCCCGCCTCCTCAGGCCCACCAGGTGGCCTCTTGAATTTGTTGAGGTTCACAGCCCAGAGCTGCTTCGACCCTGCAGCTCAGCGCTGCACCTCCTGCTTTAGAGCTACCCAGGCTGGCTGATGAATGTGCGGATTTGTGCTTTGTTCTGTGGCTCTGAAAGCTCTTAAATCCCTTTCGCTGGAAACACATCATCCCAGGAACACACCCATGTGCTCAGCCGTGGTCACCCCTAGTGACCAAAAAAATGAACTTCTTTTTTGTCTTTTTGAGACAGGGTCTCGCTATGCAGCTCAGGCTGGACTTGAACTTGGCAACAATCCTTCTGCCTTGCCCTCCTGAGTGCTGGTAAACTACCTTCTTATGTCCTGTAAAGCAGAGTTGTTTCGTTTTTGGAACAACTCCAGGGGTGGCCAGAAAATACAGGGAGAAAGACTTGCCTTCCTGAGGGTGCCCAGAAGCTGTGCTGGGTCCCAAAAGTGGGGTTCCCAGAGCCCAGGGAGGGATACCGGGAGCTACGAGGCCCTCAGGCTCCTGAGACTGGGGTCACAGCTCCCCATCGTAAGGCCTTTATGTGTGAATGTGTGCGGCCGCCTAAGGACGCTTGGTGGTCAGCCAGCCCCACCATGTGACCTGGACACTGCCCACCCTCGGAGCTGGTAGAACGAGAGGTCGTCCTGCACAGGCTTTTCAGCTGGCGCCTGGAGGCGCTCTTCTGGGGGCCTCTTTCCTCTGTGCAGGGCACTTTCTCACTTGAAACAACTCAGACCCAGATCCCTTGCCGGGTTTTGGAGCTCATGGGCGGCACATGGTTTGGGGACCACGGCATCGGCTGCGACTCCCAAAAGTGTTCTGCTCACGAGGACCCTGGCCCAGAGCCTCCTGTGCCCCATGCCTGTGCTGGGCCTCCCTGCCCTGACGCCCACCTTCCACGGCAAGGGCCCCTTCGCTTCCAGACAGGTGACCCAACACCCTGACCATCTCAAGAAATGCCGCCAACTACAGGACAGAAAGGGGGCCTTTTGGCCTCTCCTGGAATGCAAGGGAGGCTGTGTGCTGCTCCAGGGGCAGCTCAGTACTCCCAGGGTGGGAGGGAGGGAGTGGACAGGCAGGGTCCGTGGGCCTGTGTCCCTGTGACAGGCAGCCAGAGGCAGTCGGTTGTCCAGACAGACTTACTGCCACTCCCTACTGCAGGGACTCCAGCCGTGCCGCCAGCCCTGTTCCTTTGGCCTCGGGTGAGGCTGAACATCTGGGCAGCTCAGCCTGTGGAAGAAGAAGCCGCTCACCTCACGGTGACCAGGAAGGGTGCAGAGATGGGGCAAGACAGACAGACAGACGTCGACAGTGCAGCCCTCACCTGGCCCCCTCTGGATCTGCCCTAGAACATCCCTGGGTGAACAAACCTGCCCCGTGGCCACCTCCACAAGAGAATGCCTAGAGAATGAGGCTTCAATCTATGAGCCAGGACAGCTTCCTGGCCTGGGCACAGAGGAACTGCAGCCTGAGCTCCTTTCCCCCTGTGTAGCAGCCTGCAGCCCTCAGCCGCATGAGTGAGTGAATGAGCTACAGGCCCTTCCGATGGGCGAGAGGAGCAGGCTGCACTGCACGGCTTTTCCCAAGAGCCTCTTGTCCACCACCAGGAAAGGCACAGAGAGATCTTTTTAGCAATGTAGAAGCTGGTCGTGGTGGTGACTGCCTGTGATCTCAGCATTCGAGAGGCTGAGGCAAAAGGATCTTTGTGAGTTCAAAGCCACCCTGGGCTACATAGTGAGTTCAATGCCAGCCTCCTGCACTATATGCCAAGGCCTTGTTTTTAAAACAACAAGTATTAGTGCCTCTTAATATTACAGAAGATCAGGTTTTAATGCTGTGTCTTCACACACACACACACACACATGCATACGCACACACGCGCGCACACACACACACACATGCACACACGCACACGCACACACGCACACACACATGCATACGCACACACACACACGCACACACACACGCACACACACACACGCACACACACACACAATGTGCTATCTATGCCCGGTTACCTTCTCTCAGCCTCCCTCCCTTCCTCTGTCTACTGGGGGATGCGTGTGTGTGTGTGTGTGTGTGTGTGTGTGTGTGTGTGTGCATTTAGTTGGTACAGGGTCTCACTACACAGATCAGACTCTTAGTGATCCTCCTGCTTTCAGCCTCCCAAGTGCTGGGATTACAAGTGCAAGCTACCACCCTCGTCTCAGTTACTGTCTCGGGGTGCCCAGGGGAGGGGCTGGCACAGCATGCTGGGGATGAACCCTGGTCCCTGCAGCTGCCTAAGCAGGCACGTTAATCAGCTGAGCTGGCTAGCTGGCCTTTTTGTTTTTTTAACTAGGGGATTTGAGAGGCCTTCCTATGGAGCCCAGGTGGCCTTGCACTTGCAGCAAGCCTCCTGCCTCGGCCCCCGAGTGCAGGGATTACAGCTGTGTGTCACCTCTCGTCTAACAGTAGTCTGCCTGCCTACCTTCTAGACACCTTTTTTTTTTAGAACTCCACATATTAAGAGACACCACATAGTACTTATACTCCTGAATCTGGTTTATTTTGCAGAACAGCGTGCTTTCCAGCTCTGCCCACTTCCCTGAAAGCACCGTGCTTCACCGGGGGGCAGGACAGCGCTCTCTACACTGACTTACTCCTGCTGAGGAAGGAAAGCCTTCCACAAGAAAGAATTCACATGAGCTGGGCGTGCTGGCCCATACCTGGAATCCCAGCACTCAGGAGGCTGAGGCAGGAGGACCACTATGAGTCCAGGACAGCCTGAGGCTACATGGAAAGCCTCTGTTTCAATAAAATAAAAGAGACCCATATGGTCTTTTTTCTGCTGGAGATGACTGGTTTCTTTCTTTCTTTCCTTCTTTCTTTTTTTGAGACACAGTCTTGATATATGGCTCAGACTGGCCTGGAACTCACTGCCATCCTCCTGCCTCAGCCTCCAGAGTGCTGGACTGCACCACCATGCCCAGCTCGTGGAGATGCTGATTTCTACAAACTGCGATTTAGATACAAAGAGTAGAGAAGTAGATACAAAGAGTTCCACTTGAGCACACCAAATAATGAATAAGAGACGAACTATTTTCCTATTGTGTCTTTAAAATAGATCAGCCGGCTGGGACCTGGGACGCCTGGTGCTGGCCCAGATCAGCTGGCTGGGACGCCTGGTGCTGGCCCAGCCCCTCGGGCCGACTCTGTGAGGCCCGAGTTTGCAGCTCTGCACCCCCCCAATGTGCTGTCATTTCCAGCTTGAGCGTTATTCATCAGAACAAAAACCTTGATGAAATGTTGGTGCTATTTTAAAATTGACAAATCAAGGACAAAGAGTGCTTTTAAAAGCTGCTGCCAAAAATGTGGCACGCATCCTCCAGAATGAGGACAGTGGCCCGGAACATCTGCACCGTGCTGGAGAAGGACATGGATGACGGGTAAGCTGGCGCTGTCCTCGGAAACACAGAGAAGGCTCCAGAGATGCCTCCCTGGCCCACAGCTCTGAGGTCCCCAGGGGAGCAGGAGACTTCAGACTCAGTGGTGTGGACACGGCGCAGACGCGCCACAGAACCACTGGACAGGGTCTTGGGGAAACAGCAAAAGCAGAGAGCCCGGCACACCCAGACATGGCCCTGCAGGGCACAGACTGTCACTGGCCATGGACACAGGAAATGGAATTAACTGGCAGAGACGAAGAAAGGAAAAGAAATGAACACTAAGATTATTCTACTGGACCAGGGAGATGGCTCAGTAGAATAGGTGCCTGCCTGGCAAGCGCAGGGTCCTGAGTTTAATCCCTGGCACTGAAGGAAAAAAAAGAAAAAAATTATTCTATAGAGCTGGGTATAGCAGCACACACCTGTGATGCCAGCACTCAGGAGGCTGAGGCAGGAGGACTGCAGTGAACTTGTTGTTTATTTATATAGACATTATGTTCATTATCTATCATTAGAGAAGTTGCCGTATTTGCTGAATGAGGTTACCAATGACAGAGGTGGACACTCAATCTCAGAATGTCTTGGCAACAGACTGAAAAGTGAAACCCTCTCAAAACAAAAACAAACAAAAGCTTATGGAAAACGGTGGTGTGCTGGGAGCCCAGAAGTTTTTCCCACAGCCACATGGGCTGATTCCCTGCTGTGGAGGTATTCCACAGGAGCATGGACAGCAGCAAGGGCTTGGGGCCAGGCCCAAAGTTGACCATGTGAGTCCAGGGGCTGGACATCAGATCCATGAGGCATCTTTGACCAGAAAGAAGCTCTCGTGGGTGAAGGGTCCCACGTCCCCAAGAACCACAGCCGGCTGGGTGGAATCAGGCTCCTGTCTGCAGGAGGTCTGCAAGCTGGGGAGAGAGGGGCAGCCTCCACAGCTCAGCAGGAAGGCAGCCCACACAGGCAGCCGCAGAGCTGCCTTGTGCCTCAACAGCGTGTCCCCGAGTTCTCACGAGTGTAGAAGGTGACGCACCATGGTGCCCTCAACTGCTAAAGAGTAAGGGGTAGCCACAGCAGTTCACTTACGTTTCGTTAGTTATTTGTCATTGTCCCTGTCTGCGGCACACAGCAGCTAGGTCCCTCGTGGGGCACTCAGGCCGTACAGAACACATCTTACTTCTTCCATCCCCGGCCCTGCTCCCTCCACCCTTCCTTTTCCTTCCCATGAAAAAGACCTCCCTATCTGTGCTGTCACTTATTTTGCTCTTTATATAGGTTTTGGGTTTTTATTGTCATGGTTTGTGCCTAGATGTCCCCCAAAGCCTCCTGCGGCCATAGGCGGCTTCTAGAGCTTATGATTGATCCGTGGTCCAGCGCTGGGACTGTGGGGTGAGTGCTGAGCTGCCCTGGGGTGGCGGCCTGTGCACAGTGCAGGGGAGGAGAGAGGCCTGCGCCAGCCGCCCCTCCCTTTCTGCTCCTGCTGCTTTCGCTGTGCTTCGCTTCCCTGAACGGCTGCCCTCTGCCACCTGCCGCTCTGCCTTGGAGCCAGCCCAGTAGGGACTGAAACCTCCACTAACTGTGAGCTAAGTAAACCTTTCCTTGCTAGTTTTTGGCACCAGGGATGTTGTCCCAGCAATGAGGGAAAAGTAGCCAAGTCGTTCATATAAGAGAAGCCATGCAATAAACCTGTGTGTCTGATTCATTTCACTCACACTGTAGTCTCACAGTACACTTGTCCTTCATGGTGGGGCGGTGCCCACTGAGGGGACCAGTGCCTTCCTGGGCTGTGTCCTCCAAGAGCATCCTATGAAATGGAAAGGAGCCTGCACTGAATCCTCAGACTGCTTGTGGACATCTGGATTTCTTTTTCTTTGTTTGTTTGTTTCTTTTTGCTACCAGGGACTGAACTCAGGACCTCGTGCTCACCAGGCAGGCAGCTATGCTGCTGAGCCAGCTCCCTGCCCTGTTTCTTTTCTAGTTGAGGCAGGGTCTCACTATGTGATTTGGTCTGGCCTTGAACTCACTATGTAGCCCAGGCTGGCCTCAAAGTCACAGCAATCTTCCTGCCTCTGCTTCCTGAATGCTAGGATTAGAGGCACATGACATTACCCCAGGGCCTCGTGGAAGTATTTCTGAAAGTCACTGCCATGGTTTGGGCTTTTTCAAGGGAAGCAACACAATACAGGATGCATTTTATAGGATTATTGTATAAAAAATCATATGCAAGAGTGCAGGAGATCTGTGCACACACTAAGGACCAAAGAGTCCAGCTGAGGGCCAGATCTGACCATCCTGCTGAAGACCTGGAGCCCATGACAACGCCCCCCACAAGTCCACCTGGAGGCCAAGAGCCCACGGTAATGCCTCCTGCAGGCCTGCTTCACGAATCTGCACTGGGAAGACCCAAAGGTCAAAGGTGGAAGCTATGAAGTCTGCGCCAGTGGGCTGAAGGATCTGTGCCGGCAGGCTGAGGGTCTGCACTGGAGCCAGGAAGCGACGCTCAAGGTGAGCACATGAGCTCCCCCTCAAAGCACCGCCCTATCCTCAGCAACAGTGAGGTTCCAAGCTCCTCAGCAACGAGGAAAGCTGAGCTCCATCAGGAGAGCCAGCGTAACAAGCTTCTCAAGACTGAGCAATGCACCATCTCCCCCTCCAGATCCAGGAAGTGCTGCTCAAGATGAGGACCAGTCTCCCCAAGGTGAATTGCAGCTATTCTCAGTCACACCTAAGGTCCCAAGCTCCTCCAGTGACAAGAACAGCCAAGATCAGGACCGGCCAAATAGCTCAGCAGATTAAAGCTCCTGCAAGCAGGTGCAGGACCCAGGGCTTCCAACCCCTGGGCCTGCAGTGCTGGCCCCAACCCCAGGGCATGCAGAGACAGCAATTCAGACTGGGCATGGTAGCACACACCTATAATCCCAGCTCTTGAGAGGCTATAAACAGGTGGATCACTACAAGTCTGACCCAGTAGTGAGACTCTGAACATCCCTTAGACCCTTCCCTAAAATCCAAAAAAAAAAAAACCCACTCAAGTTCATCAGGAAAACCAGCATGATGAGGTTGTCCAGCAGAACAGCTCAAGAGAATCATCAGCTCCAGCGGCTTCTCCCAACAGCCTCCCATCAGCTTCTCCAGCTCTGCCTCTTACACTGCCAGCAGCAGCCCTCAGGCAGCCTCCACAGCCTGCACTACACTGGTTCAGGTCAGCTGGGTGGGCCAAGTTGACACCAGTCACCAATCCACTAAGTCACTGAGTGTCCTATCATTTGAGGCATGGCTTGAACTGTTAACAGGGTCCTCCAACATTCTTCTCCTAAAACACCACTTAGCAAGGATACTGGGCTTTTCTGTTAGAGCAATTTCATTTCTGGAATGTGTGCAAGAAACCCAGTCATAGTGACCCCAAGGAGTGGGTGGGGTTCCCCACAGAGGCCTGGCTAAGGCAAGACCCAGAATCTGCAGGCACCTGATCACAGACTACTTGGCCTCCACACTATGAGAAATGAATTTCCGTGGCTTTGCACATCGCTCGCTCTGAGCTGTTCTGAGATCAGGGCCTGGCACACAAACATAGCCAGAGGTAACACTTCCACTTAGAGGTGGGCACTGAGGGCCTCGGGGGTGGCTCAGTGCAGAGGGCTTGCCCAGCATGTGCCAGGCCCTGAGTTTCATGCCCTCTACCACAAATCAAATGAGTGGCCTCCAGTGGTCACCTGTCCTTCTACCTTGTTGAGACAAGAAGGTGGCTGTAAGTTCAAAGCCAGCCTAAATGAACTACATAACAAGACTCTGTCTCAAACACAAATAAATATAAACAATAAATAAACAAATGACTAAATAAAGATGAAATCTAATTGTAAAGTGAGTTGCAGGGGCAGCCCAAGAGCACATCTGCCAGAGGAAGATGTGAACGTGGGGCCCGAGCCTGAAGGTCTGGACACTCAGGGCCATCTGCGGACCAGAAGCACGCATCCAAGAGTCCCGCAAGCTGGCTTCTTCCTGGAAGCAGGCAGGGTGAGGTCTGCCCACCAGGAGGAGATGAGTGTGACACATCCGTCCTTGCCCTCCATGTGCAGTGGGTCATCATGGAAGACCCGAAGTGTCAGAAGACAAGGTGACTGGAAGTTCTCATGAGCAGAGAAAGAGGAAAGCAAGAACAGGGAGGATGGGAGAGCAAGTGTGAAGGTCAACATTAGTTGTGTCAACATCATCAGTGAAGCCCACTTCTGCGCGTGTTGGCTGGGGCATGGAGCTGGGACTCCAGCCTCTGTGTCTGGCCCTGGCCCCTTCCCCCCGATCCTTCCCCAGTTCTGCACCCGACTACCAGGACCTCAGCAGCTCTGCTGACCCTGCCCTTCAGCCATGGTGTTCCCCCCTGAGAGTCAGCCATAGACCGAACCCCCTGAAACCGGGAGCCTATTTAGACCTGGTTTCCCTTGTGTTATGGGTGCGTTACAGCGGCAGGAAAATTGAGTGACAGAGGGGGTTGGGGACCCAGACACTCCTTCCAGAGTGGAACTGTTGGAAGTTGGCCTTAGGCTCAGATAAGGAGTTCTGCACCGACAGGAATCTCTAGAGGGCTGCTGCCAGACCTCTCCTAGAATTGCCTCCTGCCTGGAGTAGAGGAGGGACATGGAGCTGGCAGGCCTCGGCTGCCCCACTGCAAGGGGGTGAGGCTCTCAGTGGTCCAGTAGGTTAGCAGTCCATCGAGACACATTACCCTGACCTCGGGGAAGTCGCAGGGGAAGGCCGAGGCCTCTCCCCTCTCCCCTGGGCCCACCACCTGAAGTTGTCCCCAAGCCTCTGACCCCAGCCACTAATCTATTCCTAGAACCCCCCTGCAACAGCTGGCAGAGAGCCAGGGCACCCACAATCTCCGACGCGGGGTTCCTAGAGCACCGCAGGGCGTGGCTGGGCACCTCCCATCCTAGTGCAGCCTTTCTAGCAGCGGGAACACACTACAAGGACTTTGGGATGCGCACGAGGCAGGGCCGAGGCCGCCTCCTCCCTGTCCCCAGAGCCTGTGGCGCCCTCCCTGGGGACCCGGCCCCCTGGCGACCCTGCGCCGCGCGCCGCCCCGCGGCCGTGCGTGCGCCCGCGCAGCCCGTGACGCCATGACGCCCGGGGACGCCGCGCGGAGGAGGCGCAGCGGCCGCAGAGCAGAGGGACACGCGGGGCCATGGGCTCGCAGGGCGCTGGACGCAGGCGGCTCCCGCAGCGCGAGCGGCTGACGGCGGAGGACGACGCGCTGAGCCGCATCGCGCGCGAGGTGAGCGGGGCGCGGCGCGGCGCGGCGCGGCGCACTAAGGTCCCGACGGCGCAGCGCCAGCCTCCCCGGGTCCCCTTCGGCCGGCGCCCCCTCACCTTGGCGACAGCCCCGTGGCGCTGCCGTCCCGGTCCCCGTTTCCCGCGGGCCTGACCCGGTGGACAGCGGAGCCGCGCGCAGTGGCCCTGGGGTGGCCCGGGCGGTGCGGGGCGTGGGGGGCGGGAGCAAAGCCCCGCATGGTTGCACCCGCCGGAAGAGGAGCTGGGTAGCCCCGAGGTCAGGGCTGATCCCTGGAGTCCTCGTGGCCCTGAGAGAGGGCCGAGTCAGATGGGACACCATCTGTCATCACTCATCACCAAGGCGCCGTTGGGGTGGGCCTGGGAGCTCCGGCACCCGCCAGGTCTGGGCACCCTGGGAGGCCTCTCCAAGTTTAGGCAGAGTCCGGAGACCTAGGTTCTTTTCGTAATGAACGTGGGTCGGCGTTGGAAGGAGGCCGAGAGGAGCAGTAGCTGCCGCTTCCGTGGGGCGAGTGGTTGTGGCGCCGGTGGGTGCGGGTGCTTCTCTTTTCATCTGTGGCCTCTCAGTGCGATTGGTTCTGTGCACGAACGCGTATCAGTACGAGCGAAAGCCACACATGTGCACCGCGCCTGTCCACACAGGTTTCCTACGTGGCGTGATGGGGAGTCACCGTACGCCTCATTGCTCCTGGGTGGGAAAACACCTAGCAATTCAGCGGTTTCTGCAGTTTCACCCGAAAGCTGTTATTAGGGTCTGCCGGGTAACTAGTTCCTAGATGTCTGTCATTGTGAAGGTCTGATTTCTCTTTTCTGGGTGGGTGGCAACAGCGTGTGCCGGCCGCTGAGTGAATAAAGGCATAGTTTGTATATATGAGATAGAATCGGCCATCCTGTCAAACTCCTACTCATCCCTTGAAGGCCAATGACAGTCTGCCTTCTGGAAGACCTCCTTGTACTTAGCTCTCACCCGTCACCCCAGGCACAGCCCTCCCAGCCTTCACTTGACCCCCCTCTCTCGCTTTGCACCTGGTGTGGCTGTCAGGGTGCCTGAGGGTGACGCCATGTGGAAGGTGACCCCAGGGAGCCAGCATCTAACTTTGCATCCTGAGGCCTGAGCGCAGAGCCAGGCCCGTAGTAGGCGCTCCTGGCGTCTGTTGCACAAGTTAATAAATAGAACTCTGGGACCTTGGGCTAAATATAGACCTGCACTGGCCTCCTGGTCTGAACATAGACCCGGGGAGGTTGGTTGAGTGTGTGTGTGTGTGACCACTGCGTGTGCACGCACATTCTTTGGGAGGGACAGTGGGGACCAGGAAAGTGGGGCCTTTTTCACCACGGAGTGGGTAGGAGATAAATAAGAATGAGTGTCCCCAAAGTCTGCCTTTTATCCACTGCTTTTATATAAATAGAATGGACGAGGCAGGGGAACCCTGGGGCTGACAGCCTTGCCCAACCCCACCCAGCAGGCACAGCTGGCAGAGACAAAGATAGACACGGAGTCAGCCCTGGGCTGCCGTGGCTCTGTCTGCTGGAGAGCGAGGCCCAGCCCAACCCCGGGTGGGCTTGCAGCACAGGGAAGGTGTGAGCAGACAAGGTTCTGGAGGCTCCTGGGGCAGGAGCAGTGCCCACGAGTGGCCCTTCCCACTGACACCGGCCACAGGCTGGCATGCATGTGTGAAGCAGTGACTGGAGGGACCCAGGGCCACCGTGTGCCCCACCTCAGTTCACATTTTGTTTCCCAGGTGAACCTTTAGCTCATGATTCAAATGGCAAGCGTCTCTTTGCCGAATTCTTAGTGTTCTTAGGAAAATGGAAAGAGTTGGAAATTCAGTGTTCTCATTGAGGTGACAGATCCGAGTCTTGGAGCCCACAGTCCCTGTCCTGAGGAGCCGGGTCAGAAAGGAGCCCTTCCAGGTGTGGTGGCACACACCTGTCATCCCAGCACTTGGTTTTTTTGTTTGTTTTGGTGGTATCAGGGATCAAACTCAGGACCTTGTGCTTGTCAGGCAAGCACTTATTCCACTGAGCTGTCTTCCCGGACCCCCATCCCAGCACTTGGGAGGCTGAGGCAGGATAGCTGTGAGTTTGAGGCCATCCTGGTCTATGTAGTGAGGCCTCGTCCCTTAAAAAAGAAAGGACTCAGGATGCGCGGGCAATCAGGTTTGTAAAGGGCATGAAAGCCCTGAAGGCCAGTGGGAAGGGAGGGAGGGAGGTGGCCTGCAGGTAGGGTCAGCGTGGCTGCCTGGAGGAAGCTGCTCTGTGAGGCCTTCAAGGGCGCATCCTCAGTGAGATCTTTGACTGCCAGGAAAAAGGTCCCGACCTTGGGCACAAAGCCTGCAGCAGATAGGATCCCGTGTGTCTCCATGCAGGACCAGGCTCTTCTCTGAAGCTTACTCTGCCAGGCAGAGGCTCTGAGGAGGCCGGCTGCATCTCGCTGCCAGGCTCCCCCTGCTGGCTGCACCATCCTCCAGGGCCTCGTGCTGAGCACCAGAGGCCTCTCGCAGAGGAACTGCCATGGCTGATTGGGGCCTTCTCAGTCCCTTGGACACAGACCCATCTGCCCATGAGCTGAGCCCGCCACGGAGCCCTTAGAGGGCAGTGCAGGTGCACAGAGGGCCTTGCTGGACACAGGTAGTTCTAGGTCAGGTTGCAAGAGTTGTATAGCTGGGTGTGGTGGCGCAGGCCTGTAACCCTAGCACTCGGAGGCTGAGGCAGGAGGATTGCTGTGAGTTTGAGACCAGCCTGAGCTACAAAGTGAGCTTAAGGCCAGCCTGAACTGCATAGTGAGACCCTGTCTCAAAAAGACAAAAAGAAAAAAAAGAATTGTGGGGCTGGGAACCCATCCTGCTGGGAGTGGTCAGAGCTGAGCCACAGGGAAGGAGCAGAGGCCTCCTGGTGACACCCAAAGCCGGAACCTCAACTCGCAGTTACTGGCAGTTTAGCAGGGTGAGTGGACAGCACGAGGAGCTGGGGCTTTAATCGCCCAGGCATGGTGACACATATCTGTAATCATAGCACTCAGGAGACTGAGGCAGGCAGATCACTGAGAGCTGCAGGACAGCCAGGGCTACACAGTGAGACTCTCTCAGAACTGCCCAAAATAAACAATGAATAAATCCCACGGACCCATTAGCTCACCATGGACTGCAGATTTGTTCCAGCTGCATGCTCACCACCACACTGCCAGGTGCAGGAAGGAGTCCTTTCCCCCATGCTGTGCCTGCCAGGGACAGTTCTGGACAGGTACCTGTCACATCCTGTGCAGCCCCATAGGGCCTCTCTGTGGGCTGTGAGTGACAAGAGCACAGGACCCCGGGCTGTGGCTCGCTGGTGGAGAAAGGGTCACTCGCCTCCTGAGGACATGGAGCATACCCCCATCTCAGGCTGTACCCACTGCAGCTGGCCTTTCCATCCCTGTGAGTTTCTGAGGCTGCTCACCTAGTTGCAAACACCTGTAGGGGTCGGTGAGATAGCTCAGTGATCTAAAGTGCCTGCTTAGGAAGCTTAGGCAGGTAGAGGGGACCAAGGTTCAATCCCTGGCTCCACATGCTGACCCAGCCCCGCCTTCAGGGTGGTCTGAGCTGACCAAAAAAAAGAAAGAGAACTACATGGAACCTGGCTTGGCAGTGTAGCAGCTTAAGAGGCTGAGGCAGGAGGGTCACAAGTTCCCAGGCAACTCAGTGACATAGCTGAACCCCACCTCAGCAAATAAGAAGTGCTGGGGATGTGTGAAAACAAAGTCCAGGCCCAGCCCTGCAGGGCTGCAAAGCAGACATGGCCCCCATTGCCTGGCTCTGCAGGTGGGGCACCAGCTGCTGCCCACTGTGCCCACTGTGCTAGGTGGGTAGGAGCAGAGGCCAGGGGTTGACACAAGCACTGTCCCGCCTCACATTCTGGCCCAGGCACTTCTGTGACCGCCCTTCCCTAGCCCCTCCTGGGACAGACGACACTGTGACACTATGGTGGTAGTCTAGGATGGGCCATCGTCCTGCAGCTGTGACCTTGGACTACTTACGTGCTTCCTGAAGATGCTTCCGGTTAGAGAGGGAATCAGAGCGCAGCTGTGGACAGGCCTGTGGGTCCCAAGGACTTCACCCTGTAGCTATTTCAGTCGGAGCTAGCTACTCCCTTCCCCTGGCTGAGTCTCTAAACTCTCCAGCTTAGGGTTGGGTGGTGTGGTTTGGTTCAAGACAGGGTCTCACTGTGCCCCCCAGGCTGGCCTTGAGCTTGCAGGGTTCCCCCTGTCTCAGCCTCCCAAGTACTGGGATAACAGATGTGCACCACTGTACCTGGTTTTAGGGTTGGGATTTGTGTATGGAGCACTGAAGAGGCTGGCAGACATTGGAGGACCTGGCTGCCACTTGTGAACCACGGCTACATGTCCACCTTCTTATGGTGTCAAATCCCATGCCCCAGAGAAAATGGGCTCAGAGATGCTGAGGGAGCTGCCCGAGGCTGCCCAGCAGCTAGTTCTGCTAGCTACTCACCCTGGCCATTTCTACTTCAGCCCTGTGACTCTTTGAAAATCCATCACAGGTGATACCTTAGGGTCCAGCCAACTTCTCCCATGCCTGGGCTGTGCCCCCGGTGGACCTGAGATCTGTCAGGGGGATGTTGCCTGAGAGCCGTGTGTCCCTGGCCTCCCCACCACTCCTCTCCTCTCCTGTCCTTAATGTCACAGCATCACCATGTCCTCTACCTGGTTCCCAGCAGACTCCGCAGACAGCTGGGGCTCCTCTGTCATGCGCTATGGAGAGTCCCAGTGGTTCTGGCATTACCAGAAATGCCAGGTCCTTCCAGGGCCTGGAGGCCCCGAGCGACCCGCTGGCATCTCCATTCTCCTGCATGCGCAGGTTACTGGCATAGGTGGCACCTGTGGGCTTCCTCGCTCAGGCAGGTGTGTACTGGGGGACCAGGCCCACGCTATCCCCACCTCTGCCCCCTGTTGTCTACAAGAGCCTGGCTGCAAGAATAGTGCCAGGGTCCAAGTCCCAAGTCTGTCACTTTTCCTCAGCCTCAGGCAAGTTTCCTAATAGGTAATCTGTGTATTCCGTGTAGGATATCCATAGATTACCTACCCAGAGACCCCCGACCTGCTGTCTGAGCTGAGAGTTCTCTGGATGCCCAGAGCTGCCACTCCATTGGCCGCTATTCTGAGAGTTCCTTTCATCCCCATTTTGGGGTAGGGTCCTTCCTCCTGGACTCTGTATCGTCGTAGTCATTCTTGAATTGCTATTAATTTTCCCAGAAGCTACCCTGCAGTAGCTTTCTCAACAGGAGGGCCTTTTCGAAGTACTTGCATGTCTGAAAATGTCTTTATTCTACCCTCTTGCTCTGTTAATAGCTTGGTTACATTTTAGTTCTAGACTAAAAATAATTTTTCAAATAACCGTGAAGATTTCTATGCAGAATTTGAAGTTGTGTCCAACACGGATTGATGGTCAGTTGACTGATAAGCAGATGAAAGAAAAGTGTGATCCTTTGCATGAGAAAGGCTGTGATTGGCTGATAGCAACTGTCTGGGGACCTCCCCCACAGCAGAGCTGAGTGGGACCCAGGCGGAAGCACGATTGCAGACAGCGCCTTGCCCTCTCCTGACACCCAAGCCTCGTACCCACCATAACTGAAAGCAGCGTTTTCTCCATTCAGCCTAGCTCTCAGGCCGAGAGTCCCAAGGCCTCGGACAGTTCAGTGTCCTGCGGGCCACCTGCCACCTTTCCGTGGCTCCTGGGCAGTGCTCTGCATTTGGCTCTCCCACCCTCAGTGCTGCCGGCTGTGTCTGTCAGGCCAGGGCTCGGCCTGAATGCCGGGAGGTCCCCTTGAGTTCTCCCGCCTCCTCCACCTTCTCTGTGCTCATTTTCAGGCCCTCCTGGCCCTGCAAGTACTTTTCACTCCTGGCTTCAAATGCTCTGCCTCCCGGTTAGACTTCGTGGGCGAGTGTGCCGCTGCCCTTGCCCGCCTCCCCTGAGCACGCCTGCCCCGGATTCTGGTGCCCCCTCTGAGCGTTCAGGCGGTGGCTCTTTGTTGCTTTTGTATAACATTCCTAACACTCTTTTTTCTTTCTTTTTGGTTTATTTGAGACAGGCTGTCACTGTGGGGTTGAGATTGGTCTGGAACTCACTTATTTTTTTATATTTTATTCTTTCTTGAACATACTTATGTAGCCTGAGCTGCCTTTGATCTCACAGTGATCCTCCTGCCGCAGCCTCCTGAGGTTGAGATTGAGGGCGTGGGCCACCGTACCACACCTTCTTAATTCACTTTGTCCTGCCCATTGGAAAGGATTCTCTTAGGTGTTTGGGATTTCCTAGCATTCTCCTTTCACTTGTTCACTCAGGGGTGAGTGTCTCATGAGGTAGCCCAGGTCAGCCCCAGCTTCGCAGAAAGCCTCCCGCCTCGGCCTCCCCCGTGCCGGGATTGCAGGTTGGGCCTCCCCACCCTTTGGCCCGCTGCTTCCTTTTTCTCCTTGCACTCTGTGTGTCTGGACTCTGTCCTCCACCATGGAGAGGTGTCCAGAGAGCGCTGCCCCCCCTGAGCACGGCAGCATTGCCAGGGCCGAGCGGGGCACCCCCAGGCCATGGAAGTCAGACGGCAGCGCCGGGGCAGTGCATGCAGCTGTGAGCTCAGGCCCCACTGCGGAGGCCCTTGACCAGCGCACGGTGCTCAGCCAGCATGCCAGACTCTCCCACTTTGAAACCTACAGATGGAGCCTTCTGTCTCATTAAGGTGGGTGGTGGGCGGTGGGCGGTGGGAGACAGCCATTTATGATTGATTCACTGCCATCTTCAAGATTGGACTCGGCCTCACACACTAGTCCTCTGAGCTAGGCCCTCAGCCCTTTTGTTGTTGTTTTTCTTTTTTTGCTTTTTGCGACAGGGTCTGGTTTTGAATTTACAGGTCTTCTGCCTCAGCCTCCCTGGTAGCTGGGACTCCAGTCCTGCACCACTGTGCCCTCCTGGAAGTTGCAGATCAACCTGAGACTTTAAGCCTGGGCAGACAGTTCACCTCTAGTGCCTGAGCCACACAACCCAGGGAACTGGTCGGTCCTCAGCGCCCTTTATGGACAGAGTGGAATTGAATGCCAAGCGGGGCAAGCAACCCAGAGCTATAAAAAAGCAAGCTTTTGGAGCTTCGGGCATCAAGAACAATAATCCACGGATTTGCTTGGCAAGTCCCCGAGCCTCGTGTCATACTTTCCACAAAGCCAGTGCCTGGAGAGCTGTGTGGGCAGAATCTGATATGGCCCTGGCAGGTGCAAACCCCAGGATCAGTGGATGGACGGGTTGACGGAGCTGGTGCTTGCTGCCGCCCTGTCCTCTGTCAAGGCCTCTCCACCCACTTGCCGGCGTGGGAAGCGGCACAGTGGCCCTGATCTCACCGTGTAGCCATACAGGGAGACTGAAGGTTGCGCTAATGCTTCAGCCTCCACCAGCGTCTGTCCTCCACCCTTCGCCTTGGTGGCTGCCACCTTCTGCCTTCCCCAGGCCCCTAGGGTGACGTCCTTGAGAAGGGATTTCCCTACAGGCTGGACAGCTGGCATGCCCTCGCCAGATGCCTAGAGAAGTCCCCGGGCCCAGCGGGCCTGGGATGTGGGCTCTCCCACAGTGGCTCAGATGCCCTAGAACTCTTGAGGGTCCTGTGGAGGTACCGAAGCTGTGCTGCAGTGGTGTATCAACTGCATCTCGAGTGGACTACCTGAAATGTAAGGGGACACAGTGCTAGCGGCTGCCGCCTGGGCATGCAGCTCTAGAGCAGGGTTGTTCTCTTGGGAAGAGAGACGTGTGCCACGGCGGGGACCCTGTGGAGTCTTAAGGCTGTGGTCACTTGTGATCAGCCATGCAGGTGGACAGCTGCCCTGACCCAGGCCAGACCCTGGGGTGGGAGTGTGCAGCCTGGAGAGAAGAGAAGGGCATGGGTGACGTTCCTGGCACAGGGACACAGTGCACGACACCTGTGGCTTACAGGGGCAGTGGTCAGTGAGCTCATGGTTCCAGAGGGTCCAGTCCAAGGCAGGAGCACTGTGGCAGCAGGGTGTGGTGCAGGAAAGCTGCTCATTGGTGGAGCCAGAAGCAGCCAGGGAGGCGAGAGTAGGCGCTCCCAAGCGGAGGCCCCAGGGACCACCTCCAACTGGGGCCCTCCCCCGGCAGCACATTCAGCCTTGACCTCACCAGATGACTGTGGTGCCGTCCCCTACCCATTCACCCTCCAAGCTCATGCGGCCTGGGGACACTTCAGAGCTAACCCTAGCGAGCGTGCGTAGCCTGTTGGTGGTGCGCCCACCATCGCGCCTCTACACCTGCTCCCCTTGGTCTGTGAAGGAGGCGTGGTGTCCTGCGTGGCTGTGGCAAAGCGGTGCCCACAAAGCAGGGGTGGCCAGGTGCTCCCGTCAGGTGGCTTGGGTGGGTCTCTAGCAGGAGGCCACCATGCTTCACAACGTGTCAACATCATGGGCCAGAGGTGAAACTACCCTGTGAGTGAAGGGCTGGGCCGCGGGGACAGGAAGGAGGCAGGAGATTTCGGAACTCAGACTCCCAGCCTAAGAGGCCGCAGATGGCACTTAGGATTGGTTAGCAAACTCAGAGTAAAAGGGCTGGCAGTGCTGGCATCCCTGAAGCTTTGAGCGTGGGGACCATTCTGAGACAGAAATGACACTCTGCTCAGTATCATGTTGACTTCTTGGTCCCCATGTCAGAATCAGCACTAGGAGGTTGGCAGACTCCCAGTGCTTCAGTCTCAGGCCACCGAGACTGGGGTGGGCCTTAGGTTGGCTTTGTGGACAGAAGGGGGCACCGCAGCCCCAGCTCATCCTGTACTGTGCCTCTTGGGGCTGTCTGGCCTCTTAGAAGCTACTGAATTACCTATATCCTTATTTATTTTTTATTTTTAAGACAGGATCTTGCTATGCAGTTCAGGCTGGCCTTGAGCTCACTTTGTAGCTCAGACTGGTCTCGAACATACAGTGATCCTCCTGCCTCTGCCTCCCAAGGGATGTGGGGGTGCATGCATGAGCAGATTGTAGGGAACAGTGTATAAATGGGAATCTCTCATCTCCCAGGTGACAGGAGCGTCCCTAATTAAACTGCAGCGAGGGTTGCGCTACCGCCCTGGAGGCGGGCAGGTGCCCTGGCCTGTCAGGTGTGGCCCGGGAGTCTGCCTGGCATCCACGCCCTTGGGAGCCCTGGCAGGACATCCCCATGCTGAGTCCACTGGCGGCTGCCAGCCCAGGTGATGTCCATGACTAGCCGGCCCTAAGGGACCCTGTGGCTCACATTTCCAGCCAAAGCAGGGGGCTGCTGTCCTGAGGCCACAGCAGGGCCACAGTTCCGCAAGGTCCGGAATGGCTGGGTGCCATCGTCACCTGGTTCCCGTCACCCAGGGCACCAGCCCCCAGGGGCAGCCGAGCCTGGGTGGCCGTTATTCCAGGAATGTTCCCAGGCTGGGCGTATTGGACAGGGTCTGTGCCAGGCCCCGCTATGTCCAAGACAGAGAGCTAAGAGGCTTCCCGACGCAGTGTCTGCACACCCAGAATGTGGTCTCCAGAGGTCGGGGCAAGAGGATCTCTGTGAGTCCGAGGCCAGCCTGGGCTACGCTCAGCTAGACTCTGTCTCGACAAAGCAAGACAAGAAAGGAAGGACGGTGGTTGAGGTAACACTGGTCGAAGTTGAATTGGCCCGAAGAATAGGATGTTATGCTTTCTGCATAATGCTAGTGGTTTTAGGCATTTAGTCAGTGGACCTGCTCGAGATAGCTGTCTTTAAACACTGTGGGTATCCAGTGCGTGCCAGCCATTTGGAAGTGTCAGGCTCCATTTGCCATGTGAGTCACCACTTGGAAAGCAGCCCTGGGGGCCTTGGGCCCCGCCCTGTGTGCCCCTAGACTTGGCTTCCTGGGGCGGCTGGAGACTGGCATCTCAGGGCTGGAAACCCACCCACATCCAGTCCTCGGGTGAGACAGCAGCCGCCTCCAGGCTCGGAGCACAGCACCAGGTTGGGGTGTCCCAGCTGGCTATTTGCTGCAAAGCCTCGGAGCCAGCTTTGCTTCCTGCTCCTAATGCAGGAGGAGTTTAGATTTCTTTAAATTTAATTTTATTCTTTTGAGACAGGGTAGCAGTTCCGTCTGGCCTTGAAGTCACGTTGTAGCCCCGGCTGGCTTCCAGCTCACAGCAATATGCCAGCCTCAGCCTCTCCAGTGCTGGAATTGCAGGCGTGTGCAGCCACACCTGGCGGAGTCTAGATTTACAAGACCGGTGCCCACAGTTTCCCAAAGAAGCAGGATTCAGGCAGCTGCAAGGATGACTCTGAAACCTCCTGCTCTGAGCACTCGATACCCTGCTCTTGCCCACACCCGCCACAAGTCTGTCACTTGGAAAGGATTTAGAAAGCACAGGCTCCGTGCAGATCCCAGTCTACTGTGTCTGCGACAGGTGCTTCCTGCTCCCTGTGACCGCAGGGGCAGGACATCTTTCCCACTCCAAGAACTGATAGAATGGCCAGGCGTGGTGGCTCACCTAGAATCTCAGCACTCAGAAGGCTGAGGCAGGCGGACTGCTGTGAGTTCAAGCTCAGCCTGCACTACATAGTAAGGCCCTGTTTCTAACAAATGAAGAAATAAATACCTTCTGAGGTCTGCAAACCAGCTTCTGCTTTCTGAGCATCCACTGAAGCAGGAGTTCAGCTCAGTTTCCTCAGCAGTAGCCCGAGGATGTGGGCCTGAATCCCCTGAGCACGCACTCGAGGACGCTGTGTGCTCACCGGGACTAAGCACCAGGTTCGTTGTACGCCACAAGTAAGTCCAGAAGCTTTAAGAGAAGAGACTAAAATTACTGCTTCTCCCCGGAGAATCAGGCCTGTGAAGAAAGCCAGGCGCGCTGGCCAGTTGCCCTCCAGGTTTTAGTCTATGGCTGAGCTCCCGTGGCACAATGGTAGTCACTCAGGCAAGGTGGCATCTGTGAAATTTTTAATGTCACAAAGACAGCATAAGGACAGAACGCCACCGTGGTGGGAGTAACACTTCCTCAAAGCTTGCCGTCCGGGTGCCTCCTGAGGAAGAAGTCCTGAGCCCCCGTGCTTCCGTGGCCGAGGCCTAGCAGGGCAGTGTTGTTACCTTCTGAGCTCTGCGACACTGGGCTCGTGGTTCAGAGCACTCAGTCCAGAGCTGTGGCTGGGGCAGGAGCATTGAGTGCAGGGGCCCGGCCCAGGACAGCTGCGCCCCCAGGGGACCAGGAAGCAGAGTGGAGGGAGCCAGGCCCAGGAACTAGCCTCCAGCACGCCCCTGGCTGCCCGGGGCCTTGCCGCAGCCACTGAGCAGGGCCGTGGCAGGCTGAGGTTCTGGAGACAGAGGACCTGGCTTTTTGACTGGGATGGTGTTTTTGATTTCTGGCTTTGAAGGCTGGTTGTTTTCCAGCTGGACCTGTTTTGGGGAAACCTGCCAACTTGGGGGCAGGTGGCAAACTGTAGGAAATGAAGTCAATTTAATGCTTCACATCAAAATAAATTACAAGGGCCCGCCAAATAGCTCAGCAGAATAAAGCACCCGCAAGCAGTTGGGGGGGGGATCCCAGGCCTGCCATGCCTGTGCCAGCCCTGCCCCTCAGGCGTGCTGAAACAGTGATTGAGACTGGGTATGGTGGCCCACACCTGTAATCCCAGCAATTGGGAGGCTGTAAACAGAAGAATGACTCACTACAAATCCGATCTAGTAGTGAGACCCTGAACACCCTGTAGATCCTAAAATACAGAAAAATAAATAACAAGAAAATCAAAGGTCTAAATATTTTTAAAAAACAAAACCATAATATTACAAGAACACTCAGAAGGCTGAGGCACGAGGACTGTTGTGAGTTCAAAACCAGCTTGAGCTACAAAGTGAGCTTAAGCCAGCCTGAACTGCATAGGGAGACCCTGTCTCAAAAAGAAAAAAAAAAAAAAATTACAAGAAATTGTTGCAGGAGGATTTTAAAATAATGCTGGAAACCGTTTCAGTGTGAGAGTCAAAGCCTAGAAGTTATGAGAGTAACAATGTCCCACTTCATGCCTAAACGTGAAGATGTGCTCAGTGGCAGGAGCCAGTGGCTCCCAGGGAGAAGCATTTGCAGCTTGTGTTGCTCAGGTAATTTGCCTGATGTAAAAAGAATGTGGCACACACGCACACACACACACACACACACACACACACACACACACACACACAGTGGAGCACTATGCAGCCATGAAGAAGAATGGAAGCGCAACCTATAGAGAGGTTTATCTAGCTCACATCTGGACATCAAGAGCTCCACGCTGGTCCCAATCAGCTGTGCTGGGTTAACACATGGGCTGGCTAACATTGACAGCAGGAACCAGTTTCACTAAAATAGGTAGAATTTTTTAAAAATTCCTAACCTAGGTGTTGCAGCACAGGCCTGTCCTCCCAGGGCTCAGACAGAAGGATCTGCTAGCCTGGGCAACACAGTGACACCCTGTGGCAAAGAAGGAAACAGTGCTTGGATCAGTGTTTTTATGCCATGGTTCTGGGGACCTTGTTCCCCACATGGGGTCCCCAGTCAGGAATCTGCCTGCAACTTGGCCCCAGCTCGGGGCTCTGGCACCTGTGAGCAGAAGCATCTGCTGTTTCCAAACTGCCCACTTCAGGTTGTGCTCTTCTGGCTGGGACATGGACATGCCCCCTCTGTAAGGAGGAAGACCTGCTGGGCTGGGGACTGGGGACCGGTTGGTTCCGTTCTGGAGAGGTGGCATTGGAGGTCCCCAGGGCTGCTGCGCTTCTGTTGGAACCTTTAGATACTGAACAAATCCCTCCCTTGCATTATGGGTCGCTCAGAGTGGGAACCAGATCAGCCAGATTGGAATTTGGAAAGCCGTTTATTACTGAGCTCAGGGCCTCCATCCAATCAGCTCTCCCGCAGGAGGGGAGGAAAAGGCAGCCAGCCCAGGAAGCAGGGGTTTTAAAATCTGGAACCACATTCAGTTTGGTAAACAAATTCGTTGTCTGACACACAATAAAGCTTCTAGGGTCATTGTGACCATTGCTCACACTAAATTTCCTGGGGCTTTCTCTTAGTTTCTGGCTATCTTGCACCTGAGTACTTGCATGCAGCCTTGCATAGCCCGAAGCTACAAGAAGTTAAAGCCCATTTAATTTCCTTTTAAAGTCATCTCTAAGCTAACTTGGTTTACAGGAATTGGTGAGGGTTACAGGAATTGGTGAGGTAGGAATTTTATCTAGCAAACAGCAAGAAATAGCCACTAGTTACTAAACAAAACAGTGGTGAGTGTTTTACACAACAGAAAACAAAATTTACATTTATAGTCTAAAATGTGAGTTGACCCAATACACCTTGACCCTCCACACTTTGCTGCCCAGTGCTGGCCCGTTTCCTGTCTCTGCTCCACAGCTGTACTGCAAGCCTTCCCAGGAACGTCTGTCTTGGTGCGCATCTCTGCTTGCTTGTTTGGTTTTAGCTTTTCAAGCCAGTCTTAGTATGTATTTCAGGCTGGGCTTGAACCCACGGAAGTCTTCCTGCCTCAGCTTCCCAAGGCTGGGATGCCAGGCGTGTCATCTGCCACTCCCTCTTCTGCTCTTGCTATGGGGCACTCCACCAGCTAGGAGGGTGTGACGATTGTTAGACACCTGGGGCTCCATGACATCAGCCTGCTCCAGCTGTTCCTTCACAGGAGGTAGTGAGCGAGAATTTCCCTTCCCGCCCTAGCTCACGGCAAAAACCCTGAGTCAGAGCCTTCTCTGGAAGCTCAGAAATAACCTTGTGGATCTGAGAATACCTGACGGTATTCAGGTTGCTGTCCCGGGTGCCTCCTGAGGACGAAGTCCTGAGCCCGTGCTTCCATGGCGGAGGAAGCACACTCAGTGCAGGGGGAGGTTTACAACAAGGACTGCAGTCCGCTCCCCCACTCTGCCTGTGTCTCAGGGTCTGGAAGAGTTATTCTCAGGTCTTCAAGCAGACTGGCAATTTTAATTATTCATGAGTTATTTAAATAGGCTTCTTACTCACTTTCTTGCTACAGAATGAATGACATACTTCTATCTTTTAACATTACTAAAAAAAGTCTAAGGGTTTCTTGTAGGAATTATGATAAACTATAATAGTAACTTACCTCCAAAGAAGAAATACATGGATTTTTTTTTTTTTTACTGGAAATACTTGTTTTGATGTTTCTAGGTTACATACTGACGTAGTTTAAATTATAAGTCTGTAGCTTTTTTCTTTTGGTACAGAGGATTGAACTCAGTGCTTGCCAGGAGGGCACTTAAGCCACCAAGCTATCTGCCTGGTAGGCCTATAACTTTAAACAATAGGATGAAAGGAATCTATAATCAAATAGCATAAGGTGCCTAGCTTTTCAAGAGATGTTTTGTTTTTTGAGATTAAGGTCTTGCAATATAGTTCAGGCTGGCCTTGAACTCATGGAGATCCTCCCACTTCAGCCTCCTGTGTGGTGGTGGAGGCCTGTCCTCCCAGCATTCAGGGCTTTGAACTGCAGGTCCAGAGCTGGCGTGCACTCTGCCTCACGTATGTTGGCTGCCTGATCCACCAGTGAGCAAAGGTATCTTCACACAATGCCTTGTTCACTAGCAGAGCAACATTGGAACTGAGGTGTTCCTCTATCCTGTTTTGTGCTGTGGGGCTTCCGAATAGCAGTAAAAAGTGAAGCATGTGCCTGGAAGCGTTGTCCATGTGGAAGCCCAACGTGCAGCCCGAGCGTGGGCAAGTCTGGGTCCCGCCTGCCTCCCTACAAAGTCCCCATCCCCACCACAGGGCACAGCGCAGGGTCCCTGCAGCTCCCAGGCCCAGAGGCCTCTCAGAGGCTTTGCTGTGTTTCCATGGCAGCTGTAGATCTGGGCCTGGTTCGGACCCCAACCCTGCCCAGTTCCCAGCAGGCGTCCCAGCCGTCCCAGCCGCAGAATGGTGACAACCAGGTGACTTCCTCCTCCTGGGCCCTGATGTACTTGCTTGAGTGCCTGCAGGCTTGGTCATCCTGACTGTCACCAGCTCTATTGCTGCCAGTGAACAAGAGGACACACAGAGGCCAAGGCAGCCCAGCCCTTGGGCTTGTGGAGGAGCACAGTCCCTGCTGAGCGGTATCACCCCAGGCCCCCGGTCCTGGAGCCGGGGTCCCTGGCCCCACATCGTCAGTGCCTGTGCCTACTCTACAGTTTCCACGGCGCCATTCAGGGCCAGGGAAGCCTTGCTTCTGTGTGGGCCTGGCTGGGTGTCCCTTCGCTGACACAGACTGTGCTGTCGCCTGTCCCTCTGACCCCCACACGCTCTCTCCTGTCCTGGGTTCAGGGAGTTCTGCTATTTCCTTTCTTTCTGTCCTAGGCATAACCTAGGCCCAGCTCACAGAGCTGCATCCCCAGCCTTTTTTAAAATTTTCTACTTCAAGACAGACTCTCACAAAATCACTAAGTTCCCTGGGCCCAAACCCAAGACCCTCTGCCTCAGCCAGGGCAGACCTGGCTCTCACACCGGGGTCGTGTCCTGACGAGCGGGGAGATGCTAGGCTTGGGTGCATCTGCTGGCCTCAGCCCTGGGTGTAACTGCTCAGAGCTGGGAGAAGCCAGGCGTGGTGGTACACACCTGCCATCCCAGCACAGGGAGGCTGAGGCAGGAGGAGTGCCTGGAGTTTGAGGCCAACCTGGGCTACATAGCAAGACCCTGATTCAAAAACATACAAGAAGCCTGACATGAGCAGCCTGGCTTGTTAATTGAGCCCAAAGCTGAGTACAAGGCCTTTCCTGGTCACAAATACTCCAGATTTTTACAAACTTCTTCCCTGAAACAAGACAATTCAAGGCCAGGGGAGCCTTGCTTCTGTGTGGGCCTGGCTGGGTGCCCCTTCGCTGACACAGACTGTGCTGTCGCCTGTCCCTCTGCCCCCCACACGCCCTCTCCTGTCCTGGGTCCAGGGAGTTCTGCTGTTTCCTTTCTGTCCTAAGTGTAACCTTAGAGGCTAGGGCTCGAAGTCACCGCCAGGGGGCGCCGCTAACCTGTCTGCAGCACTGGAAACCGAGGCGCGTCAGGCCAGGGAGGCAGCTAGAGAGGCTGGGGACCTGGCCCCTAAGCTGTCCAAGCGGGGGCCTAGGGCTCCCTGCTGCCCCCAGCACGACTGCTCCAGCCCGGACGGCACAAACTGAGACCCAAGGCCGGGCGGTGGTGATGGTTCTGGGTTATCTCCGTCGTGGCCAGGTGCCCTGTGCGCGACACCCCCATGGCCCCCTCCCGAGATCTGAGTCTGGGCCCTCAGCAGTGTCTGTTCACGGGATGAACCGACACGGTCCGGTCACATGGCGCATGAAGGGGGCTTGTGTGGGACAGCTGTCATCACTCCCTGGGGCCTGATGGGGCGCAGTGATCCCAAGGGAGGCGGGTGGCGGTGTCCCTCAGTGTCCTCTCCCCGAGGCCTTGTCCTAAGGTTAGTACCGATGTCACTCCTGCCCCCAGCAGCTGAGGGGGAGATGCTGATTCAGCCCTTGGGGCTGGAGGGCAGAGGAAGCCTCTGGGGCCCCACTGGACGCCTCCAGGACTCCAGGTAGGGGTGACCGCTGGGCAGCGACTGTAGGGCCAAGAAATCGGGTTTTGCCGGGCGTGGTGGCGCATGCCTATAATCCCAGCACTCGGGAGGCTGAGACAGGAGGATTGTTGTGAGTTCGAGACCAGCCTGAGCTACAAAGTGAGCTTGAGGCCAGCCTGAACAGCATAGTGAGACCCTGTCTCAAAAAGACAAAAAAAAAAGAAATCGGGTTTAGAAACCGGACCTGGCTGGGAGGGGAGGGGTTGCATGCCTTTGATCCCAGCACAGGGAGGCTGAGCCAGGGGGATGGCCACGGTTCCCAGGCCAAGCTGGGTTACATAGTGAGTTCCATAGTGAGGCCCTCTATTGCAACAAAAAAGAAGAAAGAAAAATCTAGGTGTGGTGCGCAGGAGCGTTGCTAGGTGCTCATCAGGGCAGTGCGGGTCCTGCGGTCCCGGGAGCCCCAGGACCACAGTCAGGGCCCTGCAGACCCGAGGGCCCCAGTGTACCCCGGATGAGCAGGCCGAAGGAGGAAGTGCAGTGCTCTTACCTGACGTTCCTCATGGCTCTCGGAACCAGGTACCCCATGGGAAACTGGGCACAGCCCGCTACCCAGTCCTGGTGTGCAGGGCCGATCGCACGGCTCAGGTCAGTCGGCGCCATGCACAAGGTTTCATTTGCGTTATTTTTGCTTTCAAAGCAATTTTTTAAGATTAGGGCCGGTGAAATAGCAACAAGAAAAAAAAGAGAGAGAGAGATAGCAGCAAGACTTTGGACTCAAAAACCTTTTTTTTTTTTTTATCTTTTTGAGACAGGGTCTCACAGTGCAGTTCAGGCTGGCCTTAAGCTCACTTTGTAGCTCAGGTTGGTCTCGAACTCACAACGATCATCCTGCCTCAGCGTCCCGAGTGCTGGGATTATAGGCATGCGCCACCACGCCTGGCCAAAAACTGTATTTTTAACCAATCTTGGTCTTTACAAGTAAAAATTAAGAGGAAAGCATTCTGTTGACATCTAGGCCAACCTGGAAGCATTCCTTTTTTCTTGTTTTGGCAGAATCAGGCCCTTGCACTTGCCAGGGAAGCACTTAGTCTACTGAGCTATCTCCCTAGCCCTTCCTCAGAAGCATTCTTAACCCGGGGTCTTCCCGGTCGGTCGCTCCAGAGGGCTCCTAAGTGCGTGGCGTGAATTATCCTCACCCGGGAAGTCACCAGAGGGCGCCCTTGAGCGCAGCCGCCCCCCCCCCCGTCGCCTAGCAACGCATTCAACTAGGATTCCGTGCTCCTGAAGACCACGCCCACCGAGTCCCCTGTGAGTCCAGACCCAACACCACCACCACCACCACCACCCCTCCCCGGGTTCCCTGCTGGCTTCAAGGGCTCA